>DWKC01000491.1:0-12573 GCA_018249195.1 Racta chiria
GTGTTGTGCTGCTACTTCTAGCGATTGACTTAACGACAATTGGTCCGATGGCGCGCTCCCACACCTCAGCCCATACAGTTTTATCAAACCGCCAGCAATTGAATCAACAGGAAATCATTCATTTGGACATTTCTTTACGTCGTAATGTGACATTAGCGCACAAGCGAGCCGGGGCCGGGGCTGGCGGCAACTGAGGAGCTGCTGATAGTAGACACGGAATAGATTGTCTTATGTCTTATATAACGGAATTTTGAAAACAATGAAAACGCAGGGATTTTAATTTTTATTGTATTTTAAAGAAGTGGGAATTATAAAATAATCATCATTTATTTCACTTAATAAAATAGGCAATCAATGTTGGACTGAGATTTACTCAGGTTCTTCTCATGAAAGAACTCATTAGGTTCACAAACCGACGTCAGGCTAAGACTGAAATCATAAGTTTTTCATTTGCCTTACTCGACTCTTTATATGGCGGTCCCAGACTGATATGGGTTAGATACAATATGAGCATTAGTTTTAGCCAATAGGGATATTGTGCGATGGATCATGAGAAGGGCTCAATCCGTCGACTATTTGGTTATGTAGGTTTACTAGAAGTGAAACACAAGTATAACATTATATTGGGCATCACAGTTCAATATGCTCATATAGGTACCTATTTAATTGTTACGTTATATCCAATGCTACCAACCGTGTACCGACGTACCATTGTACCAATGCTAACTACTCTTAGTAAGAGTGCTGTACAACCTTATAGCAAATATACATTTATTATTATAACTGTGTCTGATAAAACATTACACCAATCGACTTTATATTAAACACCGCGCCCGTACCGACCAATAGTTGTTATTTTAAATCGACCAATCACGTTATATTATTTTGTCGCTCCTCTCACTTAGCTGCGCGTTTTGACTGTTTTTTGGGAGTAAATGTCACTGTAGAGTAATGTTAGGCGTCTGGTATAGTTGTTACACAGCCTACTTCATCCAAGTCTAACGTGTAGGCGAGGTAGGAATGACATAACGACGCGGATGTCGGCCCCACGACACGACACGACACGCTGTCAATGTTGGATGTTGTGTAACTGCTGCGTCGCAGTGTCGCGGACGAAGCTGTCCTGTCTTCCGTCCGTCTTGCTACTCATTTTTTAAACAATAGGTGAACTGTTGATATTGTTGTTTAAAACAAATTACAAGTCGTTATTTATTTTTCACTCGTTTTCATTATTTTCGAACGTCCGCAGGTTCCTCCGCATGGTATGTTCAAAAAACGTAGCCCGTGTGTTATTTCAGACTACAATCTATCTGTAACAATTTCATTATTATTCGTTCAGTACTTTTTTCGTAAAGGAGAAAAAATCCATCCATCCATCCTCACAAACTCTTGCAGTTATAATATTGGTTAAATTTTTGTGTAAAAAGTATACAAGGATACTTTATAAATATTTCAATCTAGCCTTATCTAATATAGGACACTATAATATTAGTAACATCACAGTGGCGTACGTACACTACACATCGAATTTTGTTTTGGAAAGATAATGAAATAAAATGTTTTATGTCAACAAATGCAGATGGTACCCCTCGAGTGTCTCGAGTGTCTCGAGTGTCTCGAGTGTCTCGACAGTTAAAAGTATTGATCTACAGAACGTGAGCTTAGTCAGAAACACACAGGAACGGAACCTAGGAAATGTGTCATTATAATGTACTCGTAGTATTAAATGTACATACTCCTCGTACCTACTGCGAGTGAATCGCTCTGGGTATTTGTGTACGTGTCGATGAAGCAACCCTGGGTCCGCAATATCATCCTTCTTGCCTTAGAAAGGTCACCAGTGTTAAAATATAAATCAATATACAACAAGATCTACAGATAATGTAAACGAAGAGACTTTAGGTAAATGTTTATCTGAATTAGACTTATCAGCAAACAGATAGGAACGGTGGACTGGTCATGAAGGACTTGTTAATGGCCGCACAAACAACCAAATCTAACTAATCTTACCTTGAAAGATACTAGAAATCCGTATGCAGTATAAATATTTATAAATAGTATTAAATGTAATCGATAAAGCGATAAGTCTGTTTTGTTGATGGCATGCAGATACCGGTTTATTATCTGTGTAATTCTTTTATTTGTCTTCCTTTCATTCATAACTACGTCATCAAAGAATGCGAATGATTTCTAATTTTAAAATGTATCGTTTTTAAATGAAGGGCGGCACACGAGCAGCGCAGCCACCTGATGTTAGGTGGTCAGCCTCGCCCCTACACTTGGGCCATGCCAAAGGTGACGATATAGTGTCGAATTACATCTGATCTATTATGAAGGTCCCGTCGGTATTAGACTACTGACAGATGGAGACTCTCACTCGACTTGCTCCGATGCTATCATTATTCTACAACTGGAAATGAATTCCTTCCACATCATTAAACGTAATGATGGGTCGAAGGGCCCAACAAACCTAGATGACCCTGACGTCTTAGTAGATAATTGGTGGAGAAGTCAATGACTAATCCGAGTATCGAAAGTGCTTGTAACGCCCGGAGAAATCCGATATGACATAATGCTTGCCACCCAATGGCAACAGACTGACGTCTTGGCTTGTCATCTTGCACATCCGAGTCTACTAATTCGTACTTCACCACCGACTGGACCCCTCGTGTTATGAGAGAAAACTCGCGCCATCAGTAGGGCAGTTGGAGTTTACGCCGATAAATACGATTCCAAGGTAATCCCTCACATAACGGTACATGTCTATTGTGATACCTCAGAGTAAAAGATCGCCATGAGATCTAACATTAAAATTACTTTTGACATTGTCACTCAACCCTACGCCACCTCGCGGCCAAGCAGCCAATCAGTTGCGATTCAGAACCAAATGAAACAATTACATCGTTGACCCGCGCTCTATCTAATTACGCGACGCGCGCGCGTCTATGAGTCAGTAAGGACGCAGCAGCAGGCACTAGAGATGTTATGTATAGTGAAACGCTGTCGATGAAGGAGTATACCGGAAAGAAAAATGGTGTCGATAATAATATTAATATTATCTATATTTGCGCTCAAAACCACCTTATACAATTTAATCACTGGTTTAGACAAGATTCGGTCGAAGAAGGCTTTACAAGATTCGACCTCATAATTCATAAAGCAACCAAACCGATAGCGGATTATTTATATATTCGGAACTTTTATATTACTTTAAAGTAAGTATCTACTAACATCTTAAATATACAAGTCTAAAAACGTATCTACTTCTTATAACTTTCTTCAAGGACGTGCAAGGACTTTTAACTTTCTTCGAGGACCGCACTATTATAAATCGATATTAGCTTGGCGCATCACTAATAGGTGATTGAGTGAAGCGCATGTGGAGACCCCTAATGAAACATGTATCTTGTTATGGAGGAAGGAACTTTTAATGTTTAAATAGTGATATATGGCAGAATTCATACTTCGGCGTCTTGCGTCGATCTTTGGCGATCAATGAAGTTAAGCAACAGCGATCAGTTCCAAAAATACATGAACGCTTCCGTGCTTCGGAGGGTACAACACTCCGTCGGTCCAAGTTGTTAACATCAGATAGCAATCGGGTTGACCACTAACCCCTCCACCAATCCGCACTGGAGCAACTCCTCAGTTCTGAGCAGAGACTTGTGGTTATTAGTGGGCCATTAATGGGCTGAGGCTAAGGAGAGATTGAGGGAGGGAAATACTTAGAGCAAACACATCTAATTTTAAACAAATGGTGAAACAATAATACTCCAAATGTTAGTAAAAGTATATTTTTTATTGGTATATTTATTTATGTATGCATTTAAATATATATGTTTAATCACCATTGTTTGAGATCAGGTGGCCTTGTGTGAGTTGCCCTGGATTTTTTTTCCTCCGGCGTTTTTTTCTTCTGGCCAACCAATTTTTATAGGTATTTATTTTGTAATCATAACAATGATATTGTAGTAATTTCGACTTTTCATGCAATTTTTTGACTTTCATTAAGTGAGCTCGATGTTCCTGTGATGAAATAAATATATTGAATTGATTTTAATTTTTCGAATTTATTATAAAGTTTAACTTATCTGGTATCTACCTGATACCAGATGTCGAGGCAACTAGTAACGAACGAGCAATAATAGTCATACACAAAACACATCCTGTAATCAACTCAGTGTGACAATAAATCCGACCTGTATAAGTGTACCTTAATGTATCCTGTGTACAATATATCAAATGAATGCACGTTTTAATAATTGATCTGTCTTCTAATAGCTCAGAGGAATAGTAATAGGACCATCAAAAGGACATCACAACAACAACAAAGGATGGAATACAATGGCGACCACGCATCGGCACTTAGCGGCCGCGGCCGGTGTCAACGACTAATACCAAACATTTCGATAAAAAACAAAAATATCTCTGTGTCGGCTCTATACACTTCACGCATCTGACAAATTTTCCTATAACAATAACGCACTGGATGATATAAGGGTTAAACGGATAACGCTATACCATCTTACTAATGCATTCCCAAAAAAATATGCGACAAGGGATATTAAGCTCTAAGTTTGATAATACAAGGTGGGAAACGACCGCGCAGTAACCACGAGACAGGGTAAAAACACAAGTTGTTTGATAGGTAAAGGGCTATAGAAGGCGGTACCTTTGAAACCGTGTCGGATGTCTCAATGAGGCTTTGCCGCGCCCGCGCCGCTCGCCCACTCGGGTACAACCTTTGTGAATAAAACAAGATATTTCGCAAGCGGTTTTTTTGGCGATATTACTGATATCATATTTTTGGCATTCCCATAAAAAGCATTAGCGTAGAGACCCCTTATTCCTTCAACAGAGTAAAGATTAGGCGCATTATAGAGTTACCAAAATTGCTACCTGCGTATCACATCATATTACTATTGTTGCTAAATGTTCGTCAATACATATAAAAGTAATTTTTATCGTGCGTCAAAAGAAATCACAAATATAATAAATCTGTAACTTATCGCTGTCTGTACGAGAACGGTATATACAAGAAACTTATATTGGGGTTTGTAGTAAGGAATATAACCTAAAACAACAATTTTTAAAGTTTTTGTCTGTTTTACTGTGCTTTTGTTCGCGCTAATCACTTGATATAGATAACTATTTAGTAATTAATGCTGTTGTTATCCTTTATAAATAAATAAATAAACTGCTGATCTGGTTTGAATGCGGTTTTCATTGATGCATTGGACTAAGCTTGGATTGACACATGGGGTATTTTTATTGAAATCAGTGCACAAAAAAAGAGATGACAATTTAAAGAATTCCATGTATACAAATTCCGCGCAAACGGAGTCGCGGGGCACGGCTACTTAGTTAATACATTATGAGACTGAAAGTTTTGTCGTACATATTTAAGATAATTTGAAGTATATATTAACAATTTCCTTTATTCTAAGAAATTTGTAAAATTTACTATGTAATTTATGTTCATATTATTTTATACAATTTTAAAGATACGAAGGTTAATATGAATATTAATAGATACATCTATATATAGAATATTATACTTCCTTAGATGAACTCTTAAATGATAACAGTTTTAGACGACAAATTATATTAACCTTGGATATAAACATACAAACATTAAAGCATTTTTATATGAAATATAAATCATGGTTATTAATTATTATGGTAAGGACAAAACAACTTACTAAACAGATATGAATTATAAGTATGATACCATCGTGACTGAAGCATGTCTAAACACTAAACGATGGGTCCATCTTACCGCGGGAGAATAATTACCGGTTGTAAATCAACGACAATAAAAGGGTTAACGTGATGACAATAAATGTGGCTTTTACCCTGATGATCCGTTGCAATTGAAAACATACCTTATTGCGCTATTGTTGAGTCGTAATTAGTTTGCATTTGCCCTTTAAAAGCTTAAAAAGTTATAGTAATTCTTGTGTCGCTCGGAGTTTATGGTTTCATTTGGGGATGCTTTTTGTCTACAAATATATATTAACATTTGTCTATATATTTATATCTTCCTGAGTGACAATAGAGGAACCTCAGCCATCGCACGCTCAACTTGGAACACAATGTTAGTGTTCCGAACTAGTTTAGTTTGCATCACAGAAAATGAGACACGAGAGGTGATAATTGTTGATCAATATTGTAGGATCTTCTTCTTGTCACATGGGCTTCAACCCATTAATGGACTCGACGCCGGTCTCTCCCCATACTGAGGAGGCCTGGAGCATACTGCACTGCACTGGAGGCATTCGACGTGACTTAACGATAGATATCTAATGATAACTATCGACGCCGATAGCTTTACATTCCCTCCGAAGCACAGAAGAGCTCATGAAATTTTTACCATTAGCGGTCACCCATCCTCCTGCCGACCGCGCCCACTGTCGCTTAACTTTTTCCATCACGTACGATTGAAACAAGGCGCCGCTGTGAATGCTTGTTATATTACACGCTTGGTATATTATAGTATATATGTATATAATGCACTTTTACGTACCTGTTACATCTAAGTTATGCATATTCCTGGGCAGTGATGGCCACTTCCCATTAGAACTCTGCTTATATATAAGCTAATTAATGTATACAAAAAATGTAGGCAGAAATTAAGATAAATAAACTAATTAAAACACTAACAAAAACAGTCGAACAAAATCGCAACTACACTATCAGAATATTACTATAACACGTTTGCAATAAGTGGCGATTATAGCGAACGAAACCGCTGCGCCGATCGGCACTTAAGGCCCATCGTAATCTAATAAAGTTTAACCCTTTTTGCCTTATTACTTAACCCTTAACCGCCAGATAAAGTAATCCTCCTCGACGCGCCCACTGAACCGGAAAGCGCAAATTATACAACAAAGACGTAACACATCTGCGTTTGCGCATCTACCTCTTAACCTCCGAGAAAATGGCGCGCGCGCGAGATTTCGGACTCTGTTCCGAGGGAGCACGGATCAGGCAGAGCTCCGGCGCGATGCAGGGTTAAGCAGATTTATTATTGATAGAAGATACGTTTAATAAATGCAAAAGGAAGCAGCGATGCGGACGAATGCGGCTGAAGTGGGCCAGGGTGGCCACACCACCGAGTGCATAACTGAAACGCTTAAATTCTCCCATTTTACTCGCATATTGTATAAGACCTTGATGTCATTTATTTAAACAATATCCAAGGCTGATATTTGTTGTCTCACCTGTGTACCTATGCACACTACACAGGTGCCATGTATGTGTAAATGTAATTTACCTGTAACTGTTGTAGTTTTTAATGTTGTTACGCTACACTTTAATTGTTTAAGAATATTAATTAGTATTTAAAACTTTTATCAACATATACGTTCGATTTTTATTTGATCAGGTGAATGGTTTATGAACAAAAGATTGTTGGGCCGGTTTACATAATCAAATAAAAAAGGTCCGTCCTCTTTTCTACGCAGCAGATATTGATAGAGCTCCTGTGGATGGGGTCTCAATATGTTAGGTAATACGAAGCCTCATGTATTTTACAAATACCAATGTATATCTTTTTAATAAGATCACTTCTATATTATATAAGTTACCTATATATGATATAAATAATAGGAATATCTTTTTATCACTTAGAGGAATGCTCCCCCTAGCGCCGACGCATCGCAAAACGATTCCAGCCGCGAAAGCTTAAGTCCAACACATCGAGGCGGACTCGCGAACAGAGCGGCACGCCGCTGCAGTGTGCACGCACCATTACACACCCCCAACCCTTGCAACCTCACGAGAAACCTCGTCTAATCCCACCTTCCAACCACTCAATTTCTCACAAATATGAAAGGGCCTTAAAAATATTACAAAAAGCGTTAAAATTAATAAACTTCATTGTTACGATTTTTTTAAAGCTTAAGTACTTACGTGAAATGAATATCGAATGTTTGCGGTAGACTGGCTTCTAATGGGTTAAAAAATTTAAAGTAAATGTTTTGGATAATCGGATTGGTTCGAGTACGGGCTGAGTTTGGGCCTTTAACTCCCGGCTTTGCCTAAGCGTGTCCCTCTGCCTGACTCGAAATAATAGGTAAAAGAAAAGCTTTTTTATCTTGGATGCAACATTTGCACGTCTTTCTTAAAATAATTATTACAAAAATAACCGAAAGAGATGTTTTGCTTAATACCCGTACCCGTCGGGCTCCGTCACACACACACAAATATATAACCCTACTAAGGAAAAACCTTTAATAGGTGTATTAAGAGCTATGTTATTTAAGTTATATTAACAGATACTTTTGTTCTGTGCATCTGGGTGTAAAAAATATGCATTTAAAAAGTAAAAAATATGCATTTTCTCAGTTGTCTGATCACCATAGTACAAGCTATCGCTTAGTTTAATTTAGATGGCTGTGTGTGAGTTGTCCAAAGATATTTACGGCCACTATGAGTGCAAAATCAACAATGTCTATACAATAAGCATGTAATAACGTCATCGGTACATCTTCATATCACACAATAACAAGTTAGAGTTGTAAAGGCTAGAAATTGTTAGTAAGTATATTGTTATAATTTGAATAGCGCAGGGAACAGTTAATTTCGTTACGAGAACCGCGAGAGACCGAAGCAGTCGTCATTGAGCTTAATAGATCTTAAAACGGCTGGTATCTCGCCTCAAAGACCGATCTATCTCAAACATTATCGGCACGACGACGGCCGTTGTTTGTATATCGATTAATTAATAAATCGAGCCCCGAATCGAGACATCGAGATGCTGCATCGATACACGCCGCCTCTCTAATTGACCCGCGCCGCCACAAAAGATATCTAACAACCAACGTCCTCCTACATCTCAGTCGCTCCTCTAACTCGCGACATTCCACCTTATCCCACAGCAATAGACGGGTTAATTCGAAGCAGAAATATTTTCAATCTGTGACCGGAACGTGGTTAGAAAAAAAGATAACACAGAACACTAAATGCCGCGCATTTTACCTGTCATATTATTAAAAAATAAATATCCTAGCCCGATGTATGGGAATCGATACGTTTTTGATTAATGGAGGCTAAACTCGATTATCTTGTTGGCGATACAGAATGAGAATTGATGGATGGAACTTTTTTTGCGAAACAAAAAAGATTGAAACAGTCCTGTCGCCCGCATGGCCCAGCATTGTGTGGCCCGTAGTTGTAACATTAGCATTTTTTGGATGAAAACGTAAAAAATGTATTGAGTTGAGAGTTCACCCGTTAGCACCTGTGTCTTTTCTCACAGAATTGGCGCTCGGTGATAAAGGATTCGGCATGTTTGACACCGAAAACCTCAGTAATGCGATATACATCTACGATTCTGCACAAAGCTATTGACGAAGCTCCGCTGACGCCGCGCGTTAGACAATGGTGATGGCGTGTCGGTCCCACGTTTATTGCTAATGGATGGTAAAAACTAAGGTTTTCTTGTCTAATGTATCGAATAAAGATATAACTCTGACGTCGTTTTGGGAACAGAGCTGTTTAATGCTCCACTTACCTATAGGCTACGTCCTGTTTAGATATATCAAAGCCAGCAAGCATGTTTGAATTTTGTTAATTGTATTATGTAGATCTAATAAGCTACCACCAATTCTGTATCATCAGGATGACTAGTAACGTAACGCTTCTTTTAGTCGGTGTCCTCTACCGTATCTATAATGGCGAATGTTCCGAGGAATTAATCAACCTAATGCCACCCTCCACCGTCCACCATCCTTCATCGCACCACTCGCAAAAGGTTGAATTTTCATCCCCACCACCTTGATTCATGACAGTCGGCCACCGCTCGCTTTTCACGATCCTTCCTGCCATGAACCTGCAAACTTTGGAACAGCCTTCCATCTGAAGTGTTTCCTCGGCGCTATGACATAGGGCTTTTTAAATACAGTGTAAATTGTTTCCTTCATGGCCGGCAACGCACCTACAGCTCTTCTGATGTTGCACGTGTCCATAGGCGATGGTGACCATTTCCCAACAGGTGGCTCGTAAGTCTGTCATCCCACTCTTATAAAAAAAGTTGTATATTTCTATGAAACAACCATCGTATTCTAATCGATGGTGTTTGGATCTCCCCATTAAATATTATGAAAAATTTAACTAATCATTCACCATTCATAAAGGTGAATTCACTTAGACTCACTTAAAGGCTGCAATCAGTCAAAAGTACAGTTGGCGGGGCGCAAATACCTTTGTGTACCACACTTTAAGGTTCCCGGAAGCAGCTTTACCATTTAAAAAGTTTCCAATTACTTTTAAAAATACGAATAGCCCCCCGAGAAAGCCCATATAAACGATCCAACAATTTGTTGGATGGACCCGCGGTGATCCTGACGAGGTCCCGCGTACCTCGAAGGATATTTTAAGCTACCTCTTTCCTCCGACCTTCCAAAACTTCAACCCGACACACACGATAGCACATTTTAGAGCATAAACTCAAACCATTGGCATTATGTGTAAGTACTTCCTGGATACCTCCTAGGCTTCTTCGTTCTCACTTCCCGAGACCTGTCGTTAACAAGGTTTCTGTCATAAAAAGAGCAAGCCCTCCCGGGGGACCCACAATAAGGTCGAGGCCATTGTTTGCATTTCAATAAGACTCCATTTATTTAATTACAGAACTCAAAACTTAAAACAAACAGAAGCGCAGACGTAAGCTAATACGCTCCATGACTAAGCTGATTTCAATAAGGCTCTGTGGTGTCGAGTTTCGCGCTAAGTTTGATTCAGAGGATCGAGATTTAGCGCATTTAACACAGAGGTGTTGAGTAACCAGACACGGGGTTATTTGCATCGGGAAGGGCACCATCAGTTGCGGACATTTCTGGAACGTTCCGGAGTTTGTGGCAACACTGGGATCAGTCTTGGCAGAGTGGCTATGATCCTGTGAAATTAAATACGAAATGCTATAAATAAGGTTCATTTCCACTTCATGTGGCTGCAACTCTTACTGGCTTACTTAACTTACAGTCACGTCAGAGTAATGCCCGACCCTACACCAGTAAATTGACTCTATTTTCTTTTGATCTAGGACGGTGACGAGCACCACTGCGCAGGACTCAAAGCGAAGCTGTCTGGTGCACGTAGATCGTAACCGTGCAGGGTGGCTCTACTTCCTGTGCTACTGATTACATAGGTAGTTATTTTATATGCAAGTATTAATTGCTTATAATTAGGACACTTGATTATATAGTCTACTTTTTTATGTTAAGCAGCAAACGAGCAGACACTTATACAGACACTAACAACACCAGGCTGGTCACTAGTACGTTGATTGACTGGAAGGAACTAATAGATCCGCGCGCGCGGGGAAGACAAAGAAAGAAGGGAAGCAGTACATCGCTGAAATAACGAGAATCCATAACTTCACTTACTGATCGACGACGACGAAGGCGACAGAAGAAGAATAGGAAGGATGACTGAAGTCCTTCAGTCAGGGGAGAGAAGAGAACTGGCTCTCAAGCCCCCAGCCTGAACTGCGAATCGTTTGGCGGCTGCCTTGAGCAAGATGGTGGGTAGCCAGAAAGACGGGCTTCACGAAAAGATCCTTCCGCAAAGTTTACCACCGAGCAGCTGACTTCTGTCGCCTCTCACAACACCCTGGTCTGGTCTGGTCTGCCAGCAAGTTTGGGGTTTTTATTCTAGGCCGCACCAATACGTCACATACGTATTGTCTTCGTAGGTACATTGCATTCTATACGTTGATCCACTGGAATGGATTACATACAACTGGTATACAAACAAACAAGTAAAACAAATATATCTTTATTTTACACAATAATTCCAAATTGTACAAATAATTAGGATACTTAATGTACAAACACTAATGCGATTATTTTCTCTGTAACATAATGTAGCTCTGATATATATGTTATTTTCAAATCCAATGTGTCATTAAAATGGTATCCTAAAACACGCAGAATCATTGGCGTCTCTAGCGGGCGCACGTCAAGTGCGAGCGGGCACTTGTCTGCGTGTGAACCACCAGACGGCTGCGGATTCCTCAGCTCCGCCATTCATCGTACGTCCCTTTCTTAACCAGTACGGAAGCTATTTAATTTTAATCCTATGTTTAATGGTATGGTTAATGTATCTCTTTTAATAGGTGTGTGAAAAAAATGTAGATTTTTTTTTATTGAAATGGTATCAAAAATATTTAAAATTACTTGTAAAGGGTATCAACATTGTTAATTTATTTTATAACTACAGATATGTCATATAATTAACATTTTCTTTTATAATTCCTGTGATGTAGCTATTGTCAGGATGATACCTGTTAAAAAACTGAATGATTTCTGGTGAAACGATATAACCTTATTTATTATCTACTTATTTATATTATATTATTTCAGCATCGTAATATTTTTTATGCCATATTGGGGTTGTCTAGAATACCAACACCAATCCCATGATAGACGAGGGTGTCAGTGCCAGCTGCTCGATGGTGCGGCTTCACGGAAGGATTATTATCTGGGGGCTTGACAGCTGGTTCTCTTCTTCCTCTCCCTGTCCTTCAGTCATTCTCCTTCACATTCTTCTTCTGTCACCAGTTCTGTC
>DWKC01000492.1:0-12570 GCA_018249195.1 Racta chiria
TACAGTGCCGTTATTTAGTACACAATCTACTAAATCCGACCTTATTCATTTCATATCCCCTACCCATTCTGGTGACAATATCATCTTTTTTAATCAAACACGCCTCAAAAGTCATACATCCTGTCATCAGACGCAGGTAACCCGAAAAATATAATTCCCATTAATCCAACCAACTCGTTTAATTCCCCGAATGCTATTGAATTACCATTTCAATGCTCATCTTTCCCGGGAAGTGTAGAGGTTGCGTATTTAAATAGCCCCGGAGCGTTCTGATTAGCCTCCTTCGACGTGAAAAGGCAGCACTCAATTTGGAAATGATCCCGGAGCGCCCCTATACCAACACTTAACGGACAAAATGAAGAAATTTTTATATTTTTCTGAAAGATTTTCTCTTGTTGAGACATTACAATTATTAAACTTCAAAAAAACTTTATAAGCAGCGTTTCTCTCGCAATCTGATTGTTCAGCTCTCAGATAATTCGACCAGCACCCTTTAGAGGGAAGTAATTAGCATGATACTACTTAAGAAGTTCCTAATCTACTCTGTTACTGTTACTGACTGACAGACTATGCACAGAAACCAGTGAACTCAGAAGTTCATCTCTTTTTGTGTCGTTTCTCTCAGTCCTGAGGGTCAAGGCCACTACTAAGGTTTTTTACAATTATTCGACATTAAATCTCTTTTTTGGCGCCCCTTAATAGGACCGACATATAGAGATTCGCGAGGCCTCATGTTTATCTAAATTATCTTTCATGTTTCCTTGGAATATGAAATAACTTCTAGAGGGTTCTCATAAGTTGAGCCTGGTTAGCTACCATCCTACTTTGCTTGAGATAGCCGAACGACTAGGAGCATGAGACATCTTCCTAGCGTCACATAGATCATACCTTTAATGTTTAGGAGTTCTTTCCCCGTTTCTCCTCCTCTTTATTATGGCTACTTTCCGAAACGGTATTAAATTCCAAATATTTGACGTTCATAACTTTATTGAAAATACCTTCATGAATGAAATAAAGGATTTGATTCCAATATTGCCATGTGATGTGTGACGACAGCAACCATTTTCTATGATGTGGCTAGTCTACTTGTTTGTCGGCTATTTCCATATAAAAAAGTCAATTATTGCAACATCGCTTAAAATCATACATAATAGCATCGTGGTTTTAGCTTCAAAACACGTACAAACCGTGCTTGGAAAAACAATGTGATAAGAAACTGCAATACTAGCTGATGTTTGCGCACGAAGCAACATTACGGAATACCATGATTACATAAGACCTGCCAAGTGTGAGACGGATCCACACACGAAGGATACCGTATCGTGCAATATTTCTGTCAAGTCTTCTACCCGCTTTAAAGTTTTAAGTTTTTTTTTCTCTTTTTCTATATGCTCAGGCAAACGGGTCATCTGATGGGAAGCAGGATGACTAAAGGACGGGGAGAAAAAGACGAGAACTTGATCTAAAGCCCCCAGTCGAAACACAACGAAATGTTTGGCAGCTGACTCAAACAAGAGGGTGGTAGCTAGCCAGGCGGGCTTCACTAACTATAAGCACCAGTCAATTGACTGAACTACGCCACAAAATAGGGCCCACTGAAAATCAACGGTTGAGGCAATGCACCCACAATGATGGTGAGTGGGCACCTTTTTCGACATTAATAACTGTTTTTTTCTTTGCATGTCTTTTTTTTTCTCTTTGTATTGTATTGTTTTTAATAATGTTAAATATTCTATTCTATCCTATAATAATCCTTCTGCTCGCCTTGCCACCAAGTAGCTGACTTCTGTCGCCTCTTACGACACCCTGGCAGCCAGCATGGATTTCGGGTTGTTATTCTAGGCCGCCCCTAGATTTGTTATTGGTGTTTTCTATAGTGGCAAAGGCAACTCATGTTCTGCAAAACTTCCAAGTCTCTCTCTGCCCTCCACCCTAAGGAGATAGAGCTCACGAACAGACTGACGACCGTTCCTATTTCATAGTTTTGGCAGTGAACTTTCAAAACGGTCTTAAATACCACCAGGTTCATAGTCATTCGCAACATACCATCAATTAATAAAGAACTAGGTTACTGGGTATAAAATGACAAATAGAATATAACAGTTAAGAAGCCTTACAAAGGATGTAAACCTACAGTCGTGTACAACCTGTATGTCAGTGAACCGAACGAGAGTGCAAGTAAAGGTCGCTACCCATCTAACGGCGCGCGAAACGCACCGTACTGCCTCGCCTGGTTAAAATATCTTGTATCGATGTACACCAAAGACTACACTGTCTCGTGACCCAACAAACGACGATCTGTATTTGGAAAAAGTCATGCTGATTTTATGCACCATGCGAGATAACTGGTGTGAACTATGATAAAAACGCAATTTTTAATGACCATTCAAGCTGCGTCATCATGATGCTTTATCGTGACGTCTCTGATTCCTCGAATTGACTGTCAAAGTGGGTATTAGAAGTCTAACAGTCCTGTAGGATAATAATTATGTCATCGATGGCGTCTCACTATCAACTCCAATCCCACAAAAGATCGCCTCGCCTGCGAAAGACGAGGCAGTACCATGCGGACGCCGAGCCGTTAGATGAGTGTTGACCTTTACCAATCGTGACGATAGCTCGCGTGTCGCATCCACCACTCACCACCACCGGTGCCAACCGAGCCCATTCACAATCACTGGCACACTATTGACCTAGGTGAACTAAATATAAACTTTAGATCTACTGTGACTGGTCCTGGCCACTGCAACCCAGGGCCCCATTAACATGAAACGTTTGAGCCGATTAATTTTAATATTTAATCCGACTCCTTACTAATATTATTAATGCAAAAGTAATTTTATCTGTTTGTTACGTTTTCACACCTAAAGCACTAAACCGATTTAGATGAAATTTAGTATAGAAACTCACTAGAGCTCGAGAAAGAACATAGATCAGTTTTTATCGCGGAAAAGGGGGGTTGAAATTTTGTACAGTCTACCATTTTTATTGTATTTTTTTGTTTCGGTGATCTGTCCTTCTTTTCTTTATGTGTTTTCTTCATTTCTTTCAGTCCAAGAAACGAATTAACAAACAAATGGACACACAAATGTTTTAACTGGCAACCAATAAATGTTACCAGTAATGATATATCGCCCAAGACCCCGTGCAGTTCGCGTATCAAGCAATTCAATGAACGGACCATTCAACCACTTAACTATTCAGAGGGGGTCACTATTCCTTTTTATTGTACACAAGATTGACCTATTAGGTCTGATAAGCCGTTATTCTATTGCTTGGTGTAACTGTATTATATAAATTGAAACGTATTAGTACGTGTTACCGGTTGTTATCGGTTTCGGGGATTGAGATAATAACCTATATTAAGATGTACGAAACAGGAAATTTTCCATAGTTATTTTGTTGTTCAATATTGGCGTTCGGTTATGACGATCTCTACTAATAATAACTCGTAATCGATCTATTTATGTAAATATGTTTAATACATAATATATAATTATTATTAACACTCTGCGCTGAAAACCATAAACCATGGTTCGTAGCCGTTCCATGGCACAGGCTGAGCGTTTCGTCCATTTCGCCATGTGTTATTATTCTATACTTGTATAATGAATCTTGTTAATATGGTGAAATAAATGTATTTTCTTTCTTTCTTTCCAACTAACCGGTATTTTTTCTTTCGGCTCACACTAGCGTATATAGTCGTAAGTTTGTGCAGGTTTCATAAAGCCGATATAGTATATAATAGTTAGGTATTGTGTATCGAAACATTAGGCGATATTCAAAGAATTATCTTCTTATGTTTCATTAAATTATTTTTTTTGTTATTAATTTTATAATTCAGGGACTTGGAATTATTAACTTTTTGACTTTTATATGAGCTATTTGGTTCTTAGAAAGAAAAATATTTGAATTTTAATAACATAATAGACTCCATAATAACGATTTTTAAATATTTACCTGTTCGTCGGTTAGTCCGAACTATTGTTACAACTAATCTCAAAACGGCTCGACGGATTTTGCTACAGTTGTCACTTATGAAGAGTAAGGGTTAAGTTAGTGTTAATTTCATTTGCATTGAATCCTGAATAAAAAAGATAAGTCAACGTCAACTAATGACCCTTTGTTTTACCGAAAAGCTAAGTAAGAACCGATAATAATATTTTAATAATTATTTATTAGGTAATCAATGTTTTTATCACAGATTTTAATCCGTTAATTTCAAATATAATTAGGGTGATATAATAGATATTATAACTATTGTAGATAACTCCAATATAGCCAGTCTTTTAAGGCGTTAATTAAAGCATCTTAACCGTTAACACTAACATTAACAGTAGCTGTTAATTGACGTTACTGCAGCGATATGCAGACAGACGTCCTTATTGTTTGATAAAACAGTACTGTAAATAGTTCAACAATCAAGTCAAGAGCGATCGGCGATAACATTGTTCCGTTTGTTTAATTACTCAATTCTCAAAGCATATCTTGAATTCTTGGTCCGCCATCTTGAATATCGTCGCACCTACTTATGATTCATGCTTCGTTTGTTTTAATAATTAATAGGAATATACATTCATATAAATAAATAATTTTCTTCTAACTTAAAATGTATATATCGCTGGTATCTTACACATGTGAAAAATAATGTCTGCAAAGCCATAACATATGTTATTTTACATATATTATCTTTCCATATATTATTTAATAAATAAATAAATATATTTGGACAACTCACACACGGCCATCTGATCCCAAACTAAGCGTTAGTTTGTGCTATGGTGATCAAACAACTGACAAACATACATATATATTTCTAAATACATACATAAATAGATATTATTACACCTAGACACGCAGAACGAACATTTCTGTTTATCACAGAAAAGTATGTTTTGGGTGGGAATCGAATCCACGAGCTCCGGCTTAGCAGTCAGGCTTACTAACCACTCGACCAACAGGCCAGTCAAAAAAATGCCTTATAATTACATAACGTGAAGATAGCGCCCTAGCGTCGTAACTCATTTACACACATTTACAATAATTAACTACTTTACAAACGGAAATGCATTTTGTACGGGTTGAAAGCACATTGTTTTATAAATGTTTGAAAAGTCGATAAAACGCCGCAATTACTAATCATTCACACAAAACAAAATGTTTTACCGACAGTAACACAACCAAGTCATAAACGTATGTCCCATCACAGCCAGTGTAGTTAACAGTAGTAGGCTTTTACTCAAAATAGAGCGCTAGTGATGGGACATAACTCACGCAATCAAGCCTCAGAGCTGTAGTCTACTGTAGTGCCTCGGCGACATAACCGCTCGAAATCGCTGCAATTATGGCAATTACTCTCTGTTTGTTTCGTTCTGAGAAGTGATGAAGATGTCTGACAGCTTGGAAAATTATCGAATGTTCGATAAAGAAAATGAATGCTATTAGACATTTAAGAAACTTTAGGTAGATATACGAACTATATTTAAATAAAAACAACCATTAATCTATCCATCGGCCGTCATAGACCTCCTCGAATTTTCATCACTCTGGCTAGTCCTGAGACTCCTAAATCCATCGGAATCCAGTCGTCAATCGCCTGGTCGAGGAGCATCATAAGCTACTGTTTTTCGTGGCATGGTCATTCGAGGACCTTCCTTTCCCATGGCTATTCCGTCTCTTGTAAGCGTCCTATCTAAAACGCCTGTGACTCGGAGCTAACTCGTCTAAGTTATATGGTATTTAAAAAAACCTCATATATTTTTACTCATTGAAAAACTATACGAGCAGAGTATCACCGTGTGCTCGCCAGTTCGATAGGCTAAACCACACTGACCTAAATACTGGCGAACCGTCACGTGTTGGTTCACGGAACATTAGCTAAAAGAGACTTCGACTCGATTTCAGTATACTTTGCCGGTGTTTAGATCGTGCTAATGCAGATAACTCACTACTTTTTAATGTTTACGCTGTCCGTGCTGTGTAATGAACATTTTTACGTAATATCTTTTTATGCTGTAAGATCCCCGCCGCCCGTGGACGTTAGCAATATCGTCGGTGTTATCAACGAGTTACCGGCCAAGAAGGGAAAGACCCAACGCAACGACTTGACTAGAAATGCAAGGCTATAAAGAGTGGTAGAATAGCAAGGATGACTAATGTAGTACTATTGGTATAATAAAGATAAATAAATAAAAAAAAAAAAATGTGGAGAAAGAAGACTGAGTTCGATTCCCAACAGATATGTGACTGATGAGTACAAATACCCCGAGTTGTGGATGTGTGTGTAACAAATGTGTTATGTGTAATAGTACCTCTCGTGACATGGAATCCTAGTGCCCGCGAACAAAGTAAGCTAAATTAATTCCTACCATGACCATGATCTTCAGTTATGAAAGACTGACTTGAGACAGACAGAAAGAGAGAGAGAGAAAGAGAGATTGAATCACCGCACAAAAGCTAAACCATTTTCTTACGCTCACAGCACATAATTTTTTATGTGTGGCACATAATAGAATAGAAATCTTCACGCTCCATTATTTCAGCCCGTAACAGATATCTCCACACAAACGAATTACAGTTTCTCTGTAAATAAAAAATCACTTCAAACGTAGACATTGATTGCTAGTTTCTTAAGAAACGATTTAAACATTTCCAAATTTCCAATCCGATTCGTTGCTTGTCCATGTTATATTTTTTTTAATGTAACTATTACAGTGACTATGATAATAATAATAGTTATAAATCAACTTGGTGGCTAAACCCGGCGACACTTCGTGGTGCCCTAAAATTAACGAAACTAATCATAGAATTTACCTTTATTTTCACATTTTGACGTCATTACAATGACTAGAATAAAGTTGCCTCGTAAAAAAATACCAATTTACCAAAAATTTACAGAACCCTATGCATCTATGAGTAAAATAATACTCGAATGTTAAATTAAATTACACCTTTACTGAGTTGAGCCGAATAAGTCCACTGTTAGGCGCGAAGTTTTAACTTACCAAAAGTAAGTACCAGCGGCACCAAAGGTTACGTTATTATTACCTGAAACAAAATAAATATTTAATTAGTTTTATAAGTTAGTGGAACCTTTTAAATAAATCACAATTTTTACTTCGGCTTTCCCTGAAATTTGGTTATGTACATACAAAAAATCAATAATTAAATTAAATTTATACATTATAAATGCGAAAGTTTGTGAGGTTGGATGGATACGATTTTTGTTCACGCTAAAACTCCTGAACGGATCGGAATGAATCTTCGCGATAAAAGTAGCCGATATCACTTATCAACTTTTAATCCATCTCTATACCAATTTTTATCAAAATCGGTTCCGTGCTTAGGGCGTGAAAGCGAAACATACAGACAGACAGAGTAAGGATTAGTGTTTGTAGTGTTCGTTTGCCAAGCCTAGAAAGTTGACATTTATTGGTGAACGATAAATCATTTCTCAATACTCAGAACGAATTATAAAAACGATTTATTATATATTCTCCTTCAAAGCTTCGAGTGAACTTTTAATGTACAAAACGGAGAATATTATGACCCTGAACTATTTCTCCTGTTTTCCCTTCAATTGGCTGCAAGCTGAAACCTTCAACCCATTAAATGGCCTATTATTTGTTTAGCATGGGTACTCGTAACTGAGGAGTCTACCACGGTGCTCTATTGCGGATTGGTGAATGGTCTTGTTATAAATATATAATTAAATACGATTTGTATTTTCCAATTACCACCAAGCAGCTGACAGTGTCGCCTTTTACGACACCCTAGTCTGCCATCATGGGATTGGGTTTGATAGCCGGCCGAATACGGCACATTTGGCAAACATATTTTTTTCCGTTTGCCCCTTCTAAACTCGATATTGGTCGTACTCGTATAGTAAACACAGGTCGAACGAGCCACACAGAGGTAACGCAGTGTATACCAATTGAATTAGAAAGGTGCAAAACATTGCACTTAGCAATTTCTAAATCTCGAAGTGATGAAAAGCGGCTGAAATTAGCATGGCTGCTCCGCCGTTCACTCTTCGCCTTGATGTGCTAATTTAAAACTGAACTTGACCTTTTAGTCACACTTCAGTGAGTACGCTTACATGAACGATAAAGGCGGTTTCCCACAGCCTTAACTATTACGGACGAGCCCGCACCGCCGCGCCGTAGTTTGTCCTTGGTAACGCAGACGCATCCGAAATCGTACACCGGACCAGTTACAAATTATATTATACGTTAATATTTTTATAACTAGAATTCAAAATTGCTTACAATCAAAAGATCGAAACAGTGTGAAAGTGAACTTTAGGACTTAATTGGATTAACGACCATCATCACCTGTCCCATATACAATATAAGCAACAGTGGTATTAACGTGGCCTAAAAGTACAAGTCCCTTGCACCCAACCAAAGTATACTCGGCAATTAAATTCTTGAAATGTACGCAAATCTTTTATGTTCAGAAGAAAAAAACGTATTTTTCTCAAACCCTAGTCAGGCAGGCGACACTTCTACAATACCCTCACAGTTTGTTCCACTTTTTATTTTTCTTGTTTCAAATAACCGATTGTTCGCGATTGTCGACAAACAAACGCAAGGCCAAGTCTTCCGATATTGAAAAAAGCTTTGAGCTTCGTATGAACGAAGCTCTAGAAAACCGCTGAACTGACAATCGCTAAGATTAGTTTTCTTTTCAACAAAATTGATTTTGTACCAAGACTTTAAATTTTACTTTTGGCGACAGGAGGTACATTTGATCCTAACAAAAAATATCACATTAAATCTTAGCAAACATAAACTTTTCTACCACTGAGCTTGCGTTACCTCTCATAATGTTTTCTTCCGCTGCATTCGAAGTTATCTTTCTAGTAGAGTTCTTAGTAAGTCTATGCGCTAAGCAGACATACATGACGAAACGATAAGTGTTCTGAATTGACTACAAAACTTTACTTTGAGTTTAGAAGGCAAAAAAATGCAAAACAAAGTGTTAGGTTTTAATAAGACATCCGAGACTCCGAGTTAACAAGGTCGAATGTTCTGAAGCTTTTGACGATCAAGAGGCTTTGGTTGCATCCTCTCAAAATACAGCTGACTCGTCAGTTTCCATGTCAATGTTAACACTGCCTTTGATGGTGGTCAAATATAGATTGGTCTATTATCTGGTATATTAGTCTATATTATTTTTGATGGCGACGTATAATATTAAAAGATGAACGGTTCTGTAGCCTGCGTACTTTTTAGGGACCAGCATTGTATTGGAGACTTTCCTTGTTTCTATGTAAATTAAAAATGAGGATCTATCATCCGTTTTCGTATCAGTTTTTACGCTATAAATTAGCCATATATTGCCGAGAAGTATTATCTAACTACTTATATAATATACAATACAAGCAATCCTTGTGTATAGTACATACTATGCAATATAGTATATTAAAAATATTCAATATGGACGGCGATTTCAGTTTAAAAACATTTTGCTTCATAATATGAGTAATTTTGCAGAAGCAGTTTTGTATTGCATGCTGTAAACAATAGTTCAAATTAAACATTTATGTCTCATCCTGAAGAACATGACAAATATGTGTAAATAAATATACGTTTGCAAATACTGTAATCAATACAATTACTAATACGACAATATTCATAACCCAAACATACCACATTCATAATAAATACAGGCAATTATAGGTCTTATATCAAAAACATAGCGATTAAGATTGCATACCACACGATGAAAACTGAATGCATTTTCCAAATACCGATGGGGTTATTGAACTAATCATATGTTTCGGTGCTCTTAAGGCTCAGTATCGCACTAACTGTGTGAGAGAGATGGAGGTACATCTACACTCTGCTCTGCAGTGACGCAAGTCGCAGAAATACGATCCAAGTTGGTTTTTGAAACAGGAAATACCGTAATATCGTGTTACCACGATTGTCTGAATAGAGCCTACTGTTAGGGCAAATGCTGACGAACAGTACGTCGAATTAATACTATTAATATTAGTGCGCTCGAATATGGGTCATGTGATAACTGGAAATACTAGTTAAAATAGCATATGCGAATCTGAATATACAAATGTGTACACTAGGTTATTCTAGGACGGAGAGGACCATCGTGTGGGTCACGCACAAACAAAATCGTTTTGTATCGTAGATCAAAAGCTATGAACCTATGTCCTCTCCCGATATTTTTGGCCGACCCCTTGACCCTTCCAAAATCTTTGATTGACACTGTAACAGCGACGGTGACCACCTATTATCATGTGCCTTGTCTACTGTCGTTACCAGAACAAAATACAACAAGCAACTTAAATATACGCAAGTCTCTCCAACGCAATCTAATTTCAAAAATGTAAACAAACTGTCCGGAACAAAATATCGAAGAAAATTAATAACCCTGTCATGGCAGTTTTTAGAATCTTGGTGAAGAATAAGAAACAGCTCATAATGACGTAATGGTAGTGAGTAGTGACCTCGGTGCGCGAGTCACCGACTATTGTATTACCGGCCACGTGGGGACGCATAAAAAATTACCTCATTATATACGACGCGCGTGCTAATAGCTCCTTGCGTACTGGCCGAATAATTACTCGACGATTAATCGTAGTCGTACTATATAAAAGTATGGTAATTGTAAGTATGGGGTAGGTTAGACCTAACGAAAATATAGACTACTACGACCAAAAAATTCAGTCAAAACGGAATAAGATTAGTAACGGAATAGGAACGGAGGTACTAGAGCAACAGTAGGCGCAGTGATTGGTCAATTCATAATTACGTCATATCACAAATCACAACTATTGGTCGGTATAATCAGAGTGGTCCAATGTTTTGCCAGAACAGTTCGCCTTAACTACAGAATCTCCTAGGTTATGTAGTCGAAGCCTAGGCTTCGCTTATACTGACGGACCAGTGTTTGTAAATGTGTGAGCATGGTAACATCTTAAGATGTTATTTAGATTGTATCTACTATTACGTAAATAATTTTTATTTAAAATTAGAAACATTACAGGTATCATTTACCTAATGCGTTTACCATCCCCGGGGGATTACGGGGGAGGGGGGGCTGGCCGGTACCTATGCCCCGGGTGGCAAATTCAGAGGAGGGGTCAAATTCACACTTATCACGAACGTAGTCATAGTTCAAAATACGCGCCTGTTCCCCCGCAGAATGATAAAGATGATAAAGGGAAAAATAAATATAAGTTGGGGAGCATTTTTCAGTTTTTGCCCGGCGTAACAAAAATTGAAGATCCGGGGTTGGCGTTTACTTACACACTACATCTACTATTTTAAATATAACATTTTCAATCTATAACAACCTCAATTTTTTTTTTATTCGTATACCGTAAGTATTGGAGTAAAATATGCACAGTGCACAATGCGTCAAAAGTCAAAAGCCTCAAATATAATCTTCATCACATGCACAGAAATAGTAACAACATTTTGATTTCTTCGTAGATCTGCACCTTATCCTCCATATATATATATATATACATATATATATGTATATATATACACACACAAGTTATATATACAAAAAACAAGCATTTTTAAATTTTTTGACTGTTTGTCTGTGCCTTTGTTCAAGCTAATCTCAGAAACAGATCTGATTAATATGCGGTATTCACTGCTGATGTATTGGGCTAAGCTTAGATTGACACTTAGGGGTATTTTTATTGAAACCGGTACACAAATAAAAAAGATATTGACAATTTAAAGAATTCCTCCTATTAAAATTCCGAACGGAGTCGCGAGGACAGCTAGCACAAAAATATATTCATAGCAAGTACTACGTATTCTTATGCCTTTCTGCCTTTCTTTTAGATCTATTGTATTCACCAGTTATTTTTGTTACAATTCACTACGGTTTCAAATAGTTCTATCAATAGACGGTCAGCAAAAAATGCCGTAAAAACCTTATCATTTTCAACGCAAAGTAGGAAGCTGTCGTTTAACTTACGTAAGTTACAAAAAATTGTGATGTCAAAGGAAAATTTTATACACCCAAATTGAACTATTATATTAAATTATATTTTTATTGTTCTGTCCCAACTAGGGATTGCAACTAAAGCCTAGTACTAAGACTGCTGTGCGTCCGTTTGTCTATTCTACATATAATGTACTAATGTTGAAGAAAATGTAAGTTTTCAGTGTGTAAACATAATTGTTGATTTATTTATAACTTTTATTGTACACCAAGAAAGACAACGATACAGAATTAAGTTTATAAATAGTATAATAGGCTGTCTTATTGCTAAGCAGCGATCTCTTTCAGACAACCTTATTGTGGGTGTTTTAACAACCAATCTATGTAAATAAAAATGAATCACGATTAATCCTGACCGATTTAAACAATACTTTTTGGGTGTGCTCAGGATAGTATAGGCTAGGTTTATAAGTATAGAAAAACATTTCTTCAGTATCTGATGCGGAACCCTAAGAGATCAGCCAAACTACAAAAGATATAGAAATGCCCCCGTAGCAAAAGTTATTATGACTGGCCTGTTGGTCTAGTGGTTAGTGAACCTGACTGCTAAGCCGGAGGTCGTGGGTTCGATTCCCACCACGG
>DWKC01000493.1:0-12566 GCA_018249195.1 Racta chiria
TTTTTATTTTATTTTATTTGGAAAGCTTACAGTGTATATTAATTTAGGATACAATGAATTACTTAATGATTTTATAAGTTACACCATTTAGCAGCTCTCGCATACAGACTCTAAATAAGCTTGTTTGCTAACTTACATATATATGTGACATGTAATAAAAGAATAAAAAAAAAAAAAGGGAGAAGGAGAATAGGCATGATAGCAATGATTGCGAATTATTTACATATAAACATATTTGTCATATAGATAACATTTAAAATTTGCAGCCTTATTTTAGAAAGTATAATTTTTCTTTTTTTTAAATAATAAGCTAAAAATATAAATAAAAGTAAACATTAAAAAGAAAAAAAAAAAGTTAGACATTAACCATATTAATAAATACAACTTTACCCTTATTACATACAAAAATGTGGCATCGTAGACACCATTACTTTTATGTTATTGAAAGTTTGCTATAAAATAAGGTACATTCTACATTCTAAAGTGCATTAAAATATATCGCAGTATTTACAATACTAATTCATCATGCCTATTTTTTTGGTAAACCAATTCCGTGACATCGTAGTCCTCAGTGCGCCAACAGTTGTGTTGAACAGGTCGAACTCCGAGAAGCCATCCAGCCTATTTATAGAGTTTGCTGATCTAACAAGGAATGAGTTACGCCTGTATTTGGTAAAACTAAATGGAGCATAAAGACAGTTGTGTGACTGTCTCACAGACCGCGCGGGCACTTGAAGATTAATTTTGCTGAGGAGGTATGGTGAGTCTACCTGTCCCTGCGCTATTTTCATAAGAAAGACAATATCAGCTATTCTTCGTCTTTCATGTAGCGGCAGAATATGATGTCTTTTACATCTGAGATCATAGCTTGCATCATATTTATTGCACTTAAATTCCAGATACTTCAAAAATCTGCGTTGAATGGATTCTAATCTGTCAATATAAATGTCGTACTGTGGATTCCAAATCTGAGAGCAATACTCGAGGACGCTACGCACGTGTGTACAAAAGAGAATTTTGACGGCTTTGATATTTTTAAATTGTGAGCAATTTCTCTTAATAAATCCCATGGCTTTATTAGCCCTTTTTGCAATAGTATCAATGTGTTTCTCATATGTTAGCTTAGAGTCATGAATTATGCCTAGATCGCGTATTTCGTTCACTAACTTGAGCTCTTGCCCCCTTAGGGCATAATTAAATTTTATATAGTTTGTTTTACGCGTGAATATAATGGCATGGCATTTTTGTACGTTAATATCTAGTTTATTAATTTGACAGTAACTCTCAAACCGTAAAAGATCTTGTTGTAAAAGATAGCAATCCTCAATAGTACGTATTTGTCTGAATATTTTCATGTCATCTGCATATAAGAGGAATTTTGAATGTTTAAAGCAAGAATTAATGTCGTTAACAAATAAATTGAATAACATTGGGCCAATTAAGGAGCCTTGTGGTACACCTGAAGGTACTGTATGCCATGTAGATGTGTAACCATTAAGTACGACAGCCTGGGATCGCTTTTCAATATATGCTTTAAACCATCTGTACAAGTTACCTTGGATCCCGGCTAATAATAGCTTCTGTAGGAGAATTGTGTGGTCAATGCGATCAAAGCACTTACTATAGTCTGTAAAGATGACGTCTACTCGCCCCCCAGCGTCCATGTTTATCGTAACGTAGTCAGTGAATGATACTAAATTGCTTGTTGTTGAACGATTCCTGAGAAACCCATGCTGTTCTGGAATAATGGAAGAGAAAAGACTATTTTGAACTTGTGTGAAAACTATTCGCTCAAGTATTTTCGCAAAAATACATAGTTTTGAAATTGGCCTATAATTTTTGACCTCATTTTGGGGACCACTTTTATGCACTGGTGAGATAAATGCTGATTTCCAGATATCGGGGACAATTCCTTCCTTTATAGATCGTGAAAATAGTATATTTAAAGGTTTAGCTAAGCTGTTGGAACATTTGTACGCGAATAGCGAAGGTATACGATCGGGACCTGCACCTTTTGTGAGATCTAGGGAGTCGAGTAGCTGCTTAATATTTGCTGGGGTTATTTCTATGTCACTTATGATATTATTGTGGCCAATATGCTGCAGGGGACTATTATTATTATGAGCATTTATGGGGGTAGAACACTGCAGGAAAGTTGATTGGAAATAGTTCGCAAATAAGCGACAAATATCTTGCCCTGAGCTCGCAGTTACACTATCGTATGACATAGAGGCAGGAATGTTATTGAAGCTATGCTTTTGGGACTTAATAAATGACCAGAATAGCTTGGGGTTCTTTAATAATGACATCTCAGTTTTCTTAATGTATGTTAGGTAACATTCCGCCTCCAGTACCTTAGCCCTGTGACGTAGTAGAGAAAATGAGTCATAGTCTGTAGTATTCCCATAGACCTGGTATTTCCGGTAAAATTTAAATTTTTCTTTAAGCACCTTTTTCAACGAGGCGTTATACCAAGGTGGGAATTCACTGATGGTTATAACTTTCTGTGGGACGTATTTATCGATCACTTCATAAAGATATTTATAAAAGTTTTGAACTGCTTGTTCCAGTGAATTGTTCAGTAACCAATGAAACCAATCAATGCTGTCCAGATGCTGCCTGATATTATCATAATTACCGGATTCAAAGTAATACTTCAATCTAGGCATAGGACATAATTTATCACAATTACTGTGGTTCATCCAAATATTCAAAGATTTGTGGTGGGGGTCCTCTGGTACTAACGGTTCGTCACAGACTAATGTTCGTAAACAAGTGTTACAAAATATTAAGTCAAGTATTCTGCCGTTATTATTATAATGAATATTAAATTGACTTAGATTACACTCTAAAATTGTGTCAAAGAAATAAGTTTGTGTATAACCAGCAACGCCAGAGTATTGAGGTGGATTAATATTATCGAATGTCCATCCAATGTTGCTAAAATTAAAATCGCCCATAATTAAAAATAAATCATTCGGACACGAATTTACAATTTGAGATAAGTTATCAGTAAAATTACACACTTGTACATTGTAGGAGTTTCCTAGATTCTCATTGCAAAGGTAGATGGTACATACGTGTATTTTTTGTGTGTTATTGTTTTTCTTATTGGACTTTATGGTTACCCATATGTCTTCAGCGGACGAAGACCATTCCGGGCGATGCACTGCATTAATTCCTTGACGGATAGCAAGGAGAACTCCACCTCCATACTTTTCTTTCGTGATTACGTAATTTCTGTCTCTTCTCCATACTATATACCGGTTATCAAATAATTCACTATCGTTAATGCCGTCAAGTAACCATGTTTCTGTTAGCGAAATGATATCATATGAATTGATTTGCAGGTTACGTTTAAATATGTGTGTTTTCGTACGAAGTCCTCGAGTATTTTGATAATATATATTAATTCCGTTTAAAGCCATTATTTAAATCCCACAACAAGTAACTGAAAAGCGAATCCGATTGAAGCATATGAAGTGCAAATTTCATATAATAGAAGAATCTTTTTATTTTATATGACTGCTCCAGACTGATGCTAAGCACAGATATATTGAATAAAGTTAAATAATTAGAAAAATGAAATAAATAAGTTAGCGGAGAGACTAATTGCTCAATAAAAAAGGAGTTCGGGTAAAAATTTAATTGCAAAGTTGTATTGTAATTGTCAACCGTGTAACAGTCAGTATTACGTACCTCAAGCAAAATTGAACTAGTGTATCTAAGCGCGCAAGCTAAAAAGGTCATTAAAGTACTGTAAATACAGGCGCATTCGTGTGGTAGTTGTCTAAAGTGTAGCAAGCTTACGGGCGTTAACTGGACGACTGCTCCGGTGATCGCTGTGTTCGGTCGACGGTCATAAAGCGCACAAAAAAACACGACGTCAATAGTGATTCTCAAACTATACGGATCACAGTGATGAAGTTGCAATAATAGGTTGTGTAATTCTATATTATTTTCATAAGGTCGTTTTCGGACTTTATAAAAAATATTGGTGAGGTGTCGGTCTTTCTAACTATTATTTTACAATGTTTAACCCATACGTATTGAAAGTTCTTTTCCTTCGCTAACGTTTTTGCTTTACTCAGCAGAGTCTTATTCCGTTGGGTCAGGTGGTCGTTGACATAAAAATTCCCTGTCAGATTAAAGCCCAGGTTCTGCAATTTGAGTTGTTTACTTCGACGCGATAGTGCTACCAGCTCCTCCTTAGTATAGCGGTTGTTGAAGGCAATGGCAATGGACTTCTCAGCATTGGGAATTCGGGTTGGTATCCGTGCGATATAATTTATTTCTTCCTTTTTTAATGGAAACTCACAAAGTTGTCCGATTCTATCAGCAATTTCGTATAAATTTTCATTCTTCTTTAAGGGGATCCCTCTGATTTCTACATTGTTTGCTCTCATCCATTGATCTCTGTCTTCAAGATTGTTTTTTATCTTGGCTATCTCGTTTTGGAGCGTCGGTATGTCCTGTGCGATTTTTTCAACACTGTTTATACGCATATCTAGGTCTTGAATGGTTGCCGCAAAGTTGGTAAGAAGGTCATGGGCCATTTCCTGTGACTGTTGAAGATTTTTGATGTCACTTTTGATTGTCTTTACGTCTTCTACCAAAGCTGCTAGAGGTACTAACTTCAGCATAACATTATTTAATTGCTCTTGATTTTTTTCTAAATGATTGGGCTGAGGCGACGTTACAGCAGGGGATGGGTAAAGATTAGATTTACATCTAGGACACCTCCAAGTGTTCTTGCGATCTCCCAACTTCCTGTATTCACCTTCTGTTATTCCAGCACAAGAGAAGTCGTAATGTTGTTTACATTGGCTGCACGTAGGGCCTTCTGTATGTTGTTGTCCACAACTGGCACACGTTAGCATCTTGTGCAAACTTTGAGAACCTTAGGTTTAGAATAGACAAACAAGCGGGCGTTCACTAGTGAAACCGAGACGGTACTGATACTATATCACCTTTTAATAATTTATTGCCTGTAATGTTTGCAATCTGATTTACTATTGCCACTAAGTTTACTGTTTTGTGTTCTGGAATACATTGAAGCTCTAGATTGCATATTCGCGACTGTTGCTCCATATTATTAGGACGGTTGCCAAGGTCTTTATCTGTATTGTTTAACTTTTAATGTATTGTTTACCTCGCTCTTTTTTAATTTGGTTACACTTTGATTTGAAATCGTTTTTAATATCTTCATACTGTGTACTGTGTATTGTATTTAGTTTTTGACATCGTTTATCTCTTTTAATATTTCACTTGTATTTGATTCCACTATTTTAGTCATTTTCTTTTCTAATCTGTCCACTAGGTTGTCCATTGATTATCCAGTAGGTTGTATCATATCAGTGGGTGTGCTGTAGTTCTGCCGACGTAAAGTTATATTTACTGATGGGCTACTGACGTCGATATTGCTGCATGCCCCACGTATTGGTGTGTTTAGGTTTAGTCTCCCTTAGGCAGCTTATGCCGTCATAATGGGCAAACCCAGTGGTTTTGCAATGTTCAGTAATATCTTTAAATTTTTTATTTGTAAAATTTAAACATTTGAGGTGATATTTAGTGGAGTAGGTATTGTATTTGAGTAGTTCCGATGTAGCTAAGTCCCGCGTACAATCAGCACACTTTCTTTTGTACCTTGTGCTTTGGAACTCATTTTAATATATATAACCAACCACAACAGTTTTAAAACACCGGAACACAAACTGTAAACAAACTAAAGATCCGTCGAGTTGAGTTACACCTTGCAAGTTAAGTGCTACTACGAGTGCTACATTGCTATGTTGTTCTTGAAGGCGTTGTTAGAAAAGCGAACGGGCTCCGTACGTCATCCGTGACGTAGCGAGATGCCGGACGATAACAACAGGTGGCCGGAGGTCTTGTTTTTATTAAACTGTTGAAATTTGATATCGTTGTCGCTTACGAACCACTGGACGGATTTTCACCAATTAAACGCCAATGTTTTTTAACATAAGGTAAACCACAAATTATTTTAAAACTGAATAATCACTAATTTATAGTTTAATATTTGAAAACATGGGGAAGAATAAGTAACCGGAACTTCTTCTACTTAAGCTAAAACATTATGGTTTTTCAGAAAAAACTTACAAGTGGTTTCATGCATTCCTAACAAGCAGGCAACCAATGGTAGTTGTGGATGACATAGATGGTGCCGACAGCACTTCTCTAGCAGTCTTCAGCAAGGTCTTCCGCAGGGGTCACTGCTACGTCCACTCTTGTTTGCTACCTTACCGCAGACTTGCCTGAACATATTAGATATTGCAAGTATCACCTGCGTGCAGATGACACTCAGCTGTGTTACTCTTTTAAATTGTTAGTCCCAGTTTATCTCTGGCACGGCTGGATTGGATGGACTTCACTGGCGGATAACCGATGTAGTAAGGAGGTACTTAGACTTTTATTTTAATTTAATTCAAACACGGATGAAGTCTCGGGCACACCTAGTGTATAACAAAAATAGAAGCGGGTCAAGTATACTGCTTTGTGGAACCCTCCACTTAATTAATTGTAAAGTCTGAATTATATGATTTCAATAATACGTTTTTATCTATGTGATTAATTTGAACGTACTGTCTATTAATTAATTAAGTAAGTACTAAATCAAAAAATACAAAAACTCAATAGCATCTATTCGCTTCAAACACACGGCAATTATTAACAGTTTTCTTATGAATCCATTATTATGCTACGATCATGTTTGTTTCAGATTTTGAGAAACAGTTACAAAAAAAAAAACTGCTATTTAAATCTGAACAGTTGTATTTGTCTTAAATTTCGGTCCATCTGCGATTCATACTGCACGCTCGCAGCGATCTATCAGTTTGTTTTTCAACCAATTTGAATCACCGAAACATTATTTAACTGGCTAGAGTTCAGGCGCTTTTTAAACGAAGAGAATCAATTTGGTTTAAGCTCGCGAGTTACGTCGTCGTTCATCTAGGCTCGTTTCTCCCGTGGCGGGGAGCTGCGGGTTCAGTGGGAGCGGGAGGCGGGGTCTCGGAGCCCCCGGAGACCAGCACGCCGGCCCGCAGCAGCAGCTCCACGAAGGGTCGCCGCCGCGCGGGCTTCTGGTACACTGCCGACCGCACTCCTGTATAAGGTTAATAAAACAACTATTATAGCAAATATTTGCTCTAAACTTAGCAAACCTCTTATTTTTGCACATAGCCTATTAATAATTATGATACACTATTTAAAATATCAATGATGAATTTAACTGGATATCTAAGTAAGAATGCTCGTCGAAATTCAAAGTGTTAAAAAAGTAACAGTGATAATTTAATAGCACTGGCTCGTATTATCGATGTCCATATTTAAACTGTCGCGCGTTAATTTTATTTCTTTTTTATTCTTTTGTTTTCCCGCCTTTTTATGTACATAATTTTTAGTAGTACAAGCAATTGTCGAACTCAAATAGTTTAATTCATCCAATACTATACCTGACCGGTGCACGGGTCATATCTATCCGGATATAAATATTGACTCATAAATAAGGCGAAGAAGAAGTTGTTGAAATAATATTGAAGCCGAGAAGCACAAATGAATGCAACGGGATGACGGCCTCACTGCTGTGGTCGAGAGTGTGAAGGTGCGTGGAAGATTTCTGTGCAATTTATATTTATTAACTTGAAGCCAAAACTGTTAAAGGTATATTATTAGGATATAATTCGACAATTAAATAAATATAAAATTAAAAAGGCCAGTAACATTTGTATATTGTATAACGAATATTGTAAACTCACAATTTCTGCCTACATTCAAGTTTCAGATAAATCTATTAGTAAAATTAATCGTTAATTCTGCATTCTCTTTTGTATCATAATTGAACTAATATTTAGCCGATTTATTTAGTTTTTCGGACAATTGTTATAGTTAAATTAAAGTGAGTAGGTAGGTGATTGTAGACGCTAAGTGTTGTATGTTACCAAGTACTATTAGATAATTTGTTATTGTCAATTAATATAAACACAAAACAAAATTGTAAATCAGTTATATTTGTATAATTGTATTTCTTTAAACTCTTAAATTCATTTACATTGTATTCGTCACCATATTTCTGAACTTTACATTTGTGTGCCTATTTTGAGAGTTATTCTAATTGTTTAGAACGAAGCAGCCTGGAGCTATTTTCCTCCAGCTTTTTTTCTTCCGCCCTACTCTACCGCATACATAGACTTATGGTTGTGTTGTTTTTACATGATACTTACTTATTTTCCATAGAGACATTAAGCATTAGTTGATCTTTTACGTATTTTATTATCAATTTTATGTCTCGTAATTATTTGGTTAAAAAAGTTTCTTGACTTTCCTTAGGTTCGTAAGACGACATGTCGGCGCCGCTGCGGGTCATCCTCTACTATTCCTGTCGGTGGCGGCAGCTGCCGGCCGCACACTCTCTCTCTGTCGCGAGGTTGGACGAGGTTGATACTTCATGCAACTAGACATGAAGTAAACTAACCGGCGGTCATCACTGAGGCGTTGACGAAAAAGTCTCAGAGACAGTCGTAACCGCACAGATGTGCACTACACTACACTACGCTACGCTACACTACACTAACTACACTACACTACACTACACTAGATTATTTATTATGTCAGGCGCCTCACTCGTCGGCCATGACACTAAAACATATGTGTGTGTGTGTGTGTCACCACTCACTGGTGGTGGTCTGCAGGCTCCTGGTGGCGGTTTGTGGGCCCAGCTCGTACAGCAACTGGAAGTCCGCGTGGTTGCCCAGCCGGAACCCGAGCCCGAAGCGGTGGTCCCGTCCTGCGATCACAACCAGTCTCAGTAGTCCCCAGATATAAAAAGTATCATATTGTTTTTCACTACTCTATACTTTTACCGTTGATCCAAAATAAAGTGTAAGTGTTGATTGTCGTGAGGCCAAACAAAGCCTTTACAAATGTTACTTCACTGATTACTTGTTTTCTAAATTATAAAATATGTTACTATAACCTGTTCTGTAAATATTTCTAAAACACTATTCATTTCTCTTCTCAGACGTTAATATACTTTACTTGTGGCATCCCTGACTGGCAACACACCCCGGACAGTCTTGGCATGCCAATAGTTTAGAACCTTATTAACAATAACTTATCATATCAACCCTCAGTCTTGTACGTACGAGCACTGTTGAAAGTGTTTCAAGTAATTTCTTTACATAAATGCCTACAAATTATATATGTTTTTTATTTTTTTATGTTATAAGCGGGCAACCCGATGGTGACGGATGTGCAGAGGAACTGCTGCCTCGGAATGTCTCATACAAAACATTTGAACGAACAGTCTGCAGCCGCTGCACATCGTAGGACAGTCCGCAGCGGTCGGGGTGTGTCTCGTGGCGGTGCCGTGTCCAGTTAATATTGTTTGTTTGCCTGTTTGTTTATTTTGAGATGTATGTGTTTTTATTATCGCTAATCTCCGAAAAACCTAACCTATTTATCTAATCGGTATATAAATTAAAAAAGATATGCCTATATAAAGAATGTCGTCGACGGCTCCAGCCGCGGCCCCGGCAGTGCTGCTGCACACTACACTCGTAACTGTTACACACCGACATACAGCGGTTACTACGAGTCAGCGAATCCTTTAATATCAATAATATAATTATCAATTGCACATAAGACCGGAGGGCGTGGCCATCCACTCCACTACTCTGAGTGCGACCGATTCCGCCAGTTTCTATGGTATACATGCTAATGTTTTTTATTTACTCATTTATTTTTGTTATTTTTATTTTTTTTGCATTGTATACATCTTAATATATTTTTTAATTTCTCTATCTCTGTACAATGGCGGAATAAATTTGTTTTCTTTCTTTCTTTCTTTCAAAAAAATTATTTTATTTTTGCATTATTCGTTAAAAATCTTAATGTATCGTCTTAATGTAAATATGAGTAAATAATACATATGAAAGATATGTCCCATAGTATAATGAATGCTGACCGATGAGGATCCGCGGCGAGAAGCCGTAGATGGCGGCGAAGGCCGTGCCCACGTCCTCCGGGACCACTAGGAAGGCCTCCGCCAGCGACAAACCTGAACAAAAAGAAACAAAAACCTGTGTCCTTTTTCACACTGATATCACACTGTTGTGATGAATTGTGCATATTATATTTGCATTTAGGTGATATTCACGACATCGGACCTGGTACCAAGCTGCCGCGGCAGTAGGCCAGTAGCGGTGACGTCAACACCCTCGTCGAATGAGGTTGTCTCACAGCCTTGACACAGTGCGACCCGGCACTCACACGCACGAGCCGGCCACGCCGTATCACGCGGGTGAGCGGGCGAGGCATGAAGCAACGTCAAGTGCAGCCCAGCCGCCGCCGGCTCGGCTCGGGCTGGCTCCCGCAACACTTACATGCATCCCGAACTCATGCAAGTTGGTATTAAGTATGACATTATAATATAATAGCCTAAATTAAACTCAGTTTTAAAGTGGTTTTCCCGATTCTCGTGTCCTCTCTCGAGACTGCGCTCATAAGTTGACATTCATTTATTAATATGAAGGTGTTATAATGTTGTGGTGCACGTGGTATACAGTCGAGGAGGTACAGAGCCGGCGCTGTCACATCACTCACAGCGAGTGTATGTGTGTGTAACAGTAATGTTTTGTGATCACTTTAGTTATTTACATCGACCATTAGGAACCCTTATCTTGTCATACATTTGTTTGGAGCGGGACCAGTATGTCGGTGGACACCGTCCTTGCCGTCATTCTCATCGTAGTAAATGTCAAGAAAGGTACTTACATCTGAACAACAAGAGAGCGCAGAGGAAAGAAGCGTCATGGGCCATGACGTCACCAGTCAGGGGGCGGTGAGCGGCGGCTGTCGAGGGAACAGACTCCGACACTGGCCGCGAGAGTAATGTTGGCAGAATGTGGTAATTGCTCGTTGCTCGCTTGCTGCGAGGGAGCTGGCCATTGTCCCGCCGGCCGCTTCCCACGGCCGCGTGATCACTCGACGCCGGTGAATTTGATTACACTACATACACACTTAACAACCACCTCCGGCACGCAACGTGACCGCATCGGAGCAGCAACGGAGATGCATTTACAGGTATGCGGTAGAATACGAAAAAACATCTCAAAGTAAATTGTAATAGTTAGAGAAGGACGGTATAAGAGCCGGCGCCGCACCGCGCGCTGCCGTCTGCGGGCGGTGGACCCGCCGGGGCCCTCCCCGGCCGACGAGAGGATGCCTGGCGCCGCATGTTCCTCAACAAGCTGCATGCCGCGCCCCGCTCCAGTATGGCGAGGTCGGCGACGGAATTTCTAAATAAACATAGTAATGTTCGTAACTGAAACTGTTCGTATGTTTTCGATGTACCGCGGTGTGACACAAACATACCATTCTTTCTTTTCGTTCCATTCGTTCTTGTGACATTAGTCTGCTGTGATCCGTCGATTGTAATAATGTTTACTTCGTTGGTGATTTATAAATAAACAGATCCACACTGGGGACACCGGGGATCACAGATTCCCGACTCTTACGATTAAGTAAAAAGCTTGCGTTTTCGGTTTACATATTTAAGCGAACATTATCAAGAGTAAAGTAACAAGTCGTGCTATTGATGACAGTTTCATTGAGAGCGCTACTTATTGTGTAATAAAAGTTAACTAAACAACCATTTTGGCTAATAAGTTTCCCGAACGCTGGTCTGATGATTAGTGAACCTGTCTGCTAAGCCGGAAGTCGTGGGTTTGATTCCCACTTCTTCTCTCGATTCTGCTATTTTAAAATGCTCTGCAATCGTCTCAATTGGATCTCGGATTGAGACTTTGCAATATTCTGCTAATTATTTAAAACGAATGGTGTTTCAACGACACGTCATTTTCTTTCGTTTCATGAGTTACTATACTTGATAGTGGTATTTAATAAGATAATTTAATTAAAACGAATTACTAATATTAGTTGACATACCGACGTCTTCCTTAAAAGGCGAGCGGTCTATTTAAAACAAAAATTAATGTCAGAATAAATTGATCAAGTCGTAATTAATATTAAATCATTGTATTCATTTGCTCATTGTAGTCATAAGAGCGTACTGTACTGTAATATTCTTTATAAATATATTTACATTTACGGTCAGATTTTTAAACGAGTCAGGTGTCACATTTATTTTATAACTGTAAACGGCAGGAGGCAATAGTCTTCTTGAATTCAGGCCCGGGTCATAGTGATCCTTGAGGCCCACAGAGCCCGCCACGTCTAAGCTAGTACGCGTGACGGCTATGGGAAGACCGCAGTATAGTTTATTATAATTTCACCCCTCTAAGAGCACTGAACAGCTCTCGCAGTGAATATCGGAACCCGGAATGACTTTTTCATTACTGACGGCTTGAAACGTTTTGATCTCTTAATATTTACGAGTTTGTCAATGATAAAGGTATGATAAGGTAGTTCGGCCAATTGTAACAAATAGTACGGTTTTTGCTATACCTTTATTTTAATTTGAGTAACGGGTGCATGTGAGGTGTTAAGTCATTTAATTGTAGACTGTATAGTTGTGGGTGAAGTGATCCACA
>DWKC01000494.1:0-12562 GCA_018249195.1 Racta chiria
ACTTAAAAATGTGACGTAAAAAAATTAAAAAGGGTATCAATGCTCAGTTTTTAACAAGAGCTTTTGGTGATAGATATAGCTTGAAATAAGCTCTTTTTTGCCTTTAGGAAAGTATGGTAGGTTATATATAAAATATTTAAGGTCATAACAGTATAGAACAATCTTCATGAAATATAAGGGTTTTAAATTGAAACTTGGGAACATTTTTTTCTTGTGGTCATTGTTTTAGTAATAAAGTAAATAAACGAGTATAAAAAAATATGGTAGTAAAATAGTGTATGTTAAAATATTTGTTACAGGTCTTGAATAGTAGTTTGTAGGTTTTTCCATAAAAAAGAAAACTTTAGCAAATTAATATTGAAAAAGGTTTTTTCATACACCCGACAAAACTCGTATCGAGAGGTTAAATAAGTAAGCATTTTATATCAAAGTAAAACCGTTAAATATTTTTATTGTGAGTTTTTTTAAGTGTTGAAGAATATATATGGCAGTCCCTTGAGCTTTTAATATCCTTAAATGTAAATTTTACACAAATAAATAAAAGATAAGTGGAGATACGCTAATATATGTTACATACGTGAAACATCTTTCTGCAGCCCACAAATCCAGGCGCATAGGGTGATTCAGACCGACACAACTCTATTTTTAAACATGGCAACACTGAACGGATTGCCATAATTATGAGGCGGTAAAATTTGCCCATTTGAAACTGATGGATTAATCGATATAATAAACACACATTGAAATATCAGTGATACGATCTATGTATTCTCATTTGCAAAGATAATATCGTTGCATCGGTCCCGGATCCATTTCCGGTAGCATGTTTACGCCGCCCTGGCTGCCGGCCAGTTGGCCTCGCTTCCGAAATTTTAAATCGACCCATTAAAAGCACAAATTATTCAGCCGCACGCTAATAATTTACATTGCATTTGTTTCAATTTGTACGAGAAAAACACGTTGCAGCGACTGCTGTTTTTTATAAACAAAGCGATCAATTCCGCGAGTCGAAATTAGCTTTGGGATTTCGGGATTTTTCAGAGATATACCGCTCGCATCGACGACTCGTCGTCTGAGTGATACGCCATTCCTGTATGTCACAGATGATATACGACAACTCAATTCTGTTTCTCTGTTTCTCCCTCAAAAATTCTGATAACCTTTGTGCCTCACGTGATGGCACGTGTCGGTTAATTTGGTCACACTCCATCAATTGTACTTTACCTCTTAGAACTCTAAGCTTTTTTAAAATGCTGAAACAATTGCCTCATTCATAGATGCGTAAGGATAAAAAGAGCCAACGTCGCTACTAAAAGCCTCAACGAGATAGTTCGAAATGATCTACCTCTTTCAGGGTACGCAACTCCGCTGATGTAATTCGTGCAGTTTTGCATATCCTTCCTTCTCATATCATCGAAACTACAGTCACGTTTCCATAAATCTATTTGAGAAATTTAATTAACATATTGGTAGGACGAGTTGATGATACGTCGTATAGCCACAAAATGTAATTAATAATTGCCTGTCCTCATAACAATAATTAAACAGTTTATATTAGTGAAATTACATGAAAGTATATGAGATATTGATTAATTGGATAGTGTACAGAAAGTTACACTTTACAATGTCAAATGGGATCAAATCTTGTCACTCCGCCAACTGATACGACTTTGACTGCAGAGCGTCCAAAAGAGCGGAAGCGCATGGACGTAGTGCAGCCGCGGGCGGCGAACCGCCTGTCCTCAGCTATTTGACATTGCACAAGGTCAGTGCTCCTAATAATATAAAGATGCAAAAAATCTGAGGCGGCCACCGCCGTCGCCGTATGCGAGTCGCGTCGCGCGCGCCCGCCGCATGCGAAGAGACCACTTTCGATTGTACTGCATATAAAAATGCCTTCTAGGTACCGAGAATGCTTCCACGGACTTCTTTGTCTCGCACACAATTAAAAGCGAATGTCCTGTCTATGCTAAACAGTTCCAATAGACACATTTAAATGCAATCAAACGCGATCTCGCTATGCCCATTCCTGCATTTTTGACAATACTTTTTTCATCAAAAATTTTGTGCTTCATTTTCTGAAGTTACACATCTTGGTCACCAAATTGTACTAAAAGTAGTCTTATTGCAATAAAGCGTAAATGAAGGTAAGGTCCCTGTAATTTATTAGTATTCCAAGCGCGGATTGATTGATCATAAACATAAAAGTGTGACACGACAGGCAGAAAATCAATTAGTACGTGAATGTCTCCCAGTAGCAAATTCGTGAATACAAGCTTAGCTGTTAGTGGATTATGAAACAGAACGTTACCTTGAAGAGAATACTTGTTATTCATCTCTGAAAAATGCGATATTGTGTTCAATTGATTTGATCATCTTAACAATTGCGGCCGTTACCAGCAAATATTGCAAGAATTACTTGGACTACTGCACAGACTACAGCAACACCAACAACAAGACGGGTGACAGAAGAGGAAAGGGAAGGAGGAAGAAATTGAACGCTCTCGAGCTCCCAGCCGGAACACGACTAGGAGTAGGGCGGCTGACTCAAACAAAAGAGTGGTCACTAGCATCTGGCAGCTAGCACTTGTCTGCTAGCGTAGGATGGGAGTTGGTATAAGCCATCCTAGTACGGCACAAAAAAGCTGATAAATTTCAAATGTCAGCTGAACTATGAACTTATATCTACCGTCGTCAACATACTACAGAGAGGTTAATTAGCCACTAGCAACGCTTACTGAGCCGTAAAGACTCGCCAGTCACAATACTACAGTTTGACACAAATATTCAAGATCAACGGAAGTGTCCGGCGGCGACACGGCCGATAATGACGATACTTGAATGCTGCAAACGGAATTAGCTATCCGAACATTCGGTATTATTATTCCTGATAATATTCACCTCCTGCGAACCGTGAATATGACAAAAAATAATAACGTAGTAAATTGTGACGTGAATCATGACAATATTATTGTCACCGAGGTTATAAATATTCTATTATGCTTCTTCTTAGTTGGACATTTTTGTTGGAGTGGTCAAAGTTACGCTGATGAGGTACACAGATATATTACTTCTTTGCTTTCTTTACGATGTCCTTCCATTTCTCACGGTCTGAAGCGTGGCGAGACTCTGATTAAACAATGGTCTGATAAAAATATACCTACGAATTATGTTACGTCAGCGATCCGTTAATATACTCATTTTGATAGACATTAAAACCACATTAACCGCTATTTCTTGTTTAAACCGAATAGCTGTTGTTTCCTTTAGTTTAACCACGCGAAGAACAATGACTACCTTATCGAACAAAAATAATATTAGCCTCGTTAGGGAAGCAATAGTTTATTCCAATTGTCATATGTATGAAAATCTAACTGGAATTTAATTTGACAATCACCTGGCACAGACATTTGGTAGTACAGATAACAGTGGACTCATCTGTAAAGTGGCATAAGTGGAGATCGGTGTGCACATAGAAGCTGGAGGGCACGTCACGATGGATTGTGGCCGCGGGCGTGCGGCGGCCGCGAGTGTTGCTGTAACATATACACGAAATTTCGGTGTTGCAAACAGATTGCGAAAGAGCGCGGTACCGGCGCCGCCATTGTCAGCCGCTGGCGAAACGCACGCGACCTTCCTACTCGGATTGGGCAGTCGAAACCTGATTCGAGTGTGTGCCGTACCAACACGACTGACGATACTGATAACCTACAAAAAATACTTTCCTACACTGATCAGTTGCTCGAAGTGCAGGGAGGACGTCTGCAGGAAGTAGCTCTGCAAATAGGTCATTTCCAATCGAGTTAAATGGTTATAGTTAAATGCAAAAGTATGTAAAACAAACTTAAAATAATTCTTAAGCAAAGTTAAGATTATCCGATCGAGATGTTTCACATACACAACGGAGACCATTCAGATGCATCACACGTTTCATATCATGAAGTTAATCATCAAAGCCTTGACTGGTGCTTCGGATTGGCCAACGTCTGACGCAGACGATGCGAAACACCATTCTTTGGTAGCACGTAAGAATCTGAGAGATAATTTTGGAAGGATTGTGATGTGCGTTGCGTCAGATGTGAACAGTATATTATGTCTGAGAATCATGTGCGGACACTGTATTGCGAAGTGCCCTGTAAAATGTACTACCCTCCGTGTATCTATAAGAAACATTCAAACTATATTATATGATTAAAGGACAATGAATTAAAGGAGCACAGCGTAATTTCTCACAAAATGATTGTAAACAGGAATTTCCGAAGAGACAGGAGATTCCGCACGAACATGACTTGCCAATGGTCGCTCAAAGTGACGACACATTGAATCACGCGTTTAGCTCCAACACGAGTCACTTACTCTGATTGCCAACGATCGGTCAGCGATTGCGCGATATCCTCTCGCGGGTACCGACCGTCGTGTGGTTACAGTCGCCGATCTGTTTATTGTATTGACCTGAATCCGTCAGAGTCCGCGGGCGACAGGTTACGGATCGAGCGAGTTGGCTGGATACCCGGATAATTGTTGTGACGAGGAAAACAAATTAATCTTAATGCGGAATGGAGATTTATTACTGTGTAGGACGCGCGTACGAGGGACGATACGCGATGCGTTTGCAAACGAAATGGAAATTAAAATAATCGGTGCGTCTATTCTGCAGCGCTGCATCGCGATAAGCGTGCGCGTGTGCGTGTCTAACGCGGCAGTGTGTGTATGCGCGGGAGTGTGCGCAGGGTGATCGTCCCGTTTCAAGGGCACTGCAGCTAGCGCTCATATTAATAGTTGGCGACTATTTTCGCCGCCGCCTGCCGGGGGACCGGAACGTTATTATTGACATTCGCGAACTTCCAAACCGAGAACGACTTACATCACTACGGCTTTTCCTGTTTTCCACTTTGATGTTGGATCTTATTTGATTCTGTAACGTTTTACGATCATTTAATTTCGAATTGGATTCCTTCTCTCATTTGACGCTTCAGTCAGTTGAGCCGTTTCCATTTACCCAATTCCGTAATCTTTGGGTTTAGGTCAAATTTTACTGGATGAACACCACACGCGGCGATGATTACTTTCTACATTACAATAATTCAGTGATTACAATAATTCAGTTTGATTATTGAAGTTAGTTTAAATCATATTTTTAAGTCATCGATAAATCTATATTTGATTAAAACAAAATTTAACTCAGTAGATTTTGTTACAACATTTAATGGTCAGGCCGTACAATCTGTTGAGTACTTAAACGCTGAAAAGAGCCGATTGAGTCGAACTGGTTCTTTGTTTCGTCCGTCCATACAAGGAAGGCGAGCGCCATCTGCCGGCGTGTTGCGCAAGCCGCGACCCACTTGCGCCGTGGCCGCTGCCAAACGGCTCCTCTACAATTACATATTTCGGTGTCGCAACCGCAACCGTCGCATCCGAGTTGAACGGCCCGACCTTGAGTTGCGCACGCGCACCGAAAGCGAAAGGACCGCGATCCCGGAATTCAGCATAGACTCTTGGATGCTCTGGCGAAACGCCCACCGCACCGTTACACCTTGGACCGCGTCGCTAACTACGCCAGACTGAAGTCATCGAAAGTCATATGAAGACTATAGCATTGAACTGAATGCCGTCTTCTACGATTTTGATCGTCTCAATTATAAACCAACTAGTATTTCAGCACTGAAATCAGTACTAAACTGTATTAATATTTAAATTCAATAATAATGTTACACACACCCAAACACGCATACTATAGTTCGGGCAAAGATAACTGCACATACACTATCCCGCATTGCAGTCAGCTGTTAACTTGCTCAGAGTAGAGTAAGAACACAGACGGGAAAATTACAACATAATTATTATTAACTCATTGCGCAGTTATAGGTCCCATCCCTCGAGAAAGGCAGCTCGATAAGATCCTGGCGTACGTGACCCAAGACCGCCAGAGTCAATACAATCGCTAAACCGCATGCAAGTTCCCTCACCATGAATCACGACGAGACGTTGGAGGCAATGCGTCACTGAGCGGCTTCCTGCCTTGTTCACAACAATCTCCGGGCTCTAGAAATCCTCTTTCCTAATGAAACTCCGACAACAAGCGCACTTGTTGAAACAACTGGTTAACATCCTATGAAATGCCACATCAAAAAAACCAAAACCGAATATAGGGCTGTAAAGTGTTCATCGTGAACAATCTTCGCTGTTTCACATTTTTGAAAATAATTATTTAATTTGTACTCAGTGAGTAATGTATCATGACCAACTGGATATTATCGTTGGTTGTTCAATGTATTAAAAACATTTTGTCCAGCACAAAATATAATGTACATTCGAGCCGTCTAACTAGATTCAGGTTGACCATCACGTAACCGCAGCTCGGAAACATTATCACGACCCAATTCCGCGCCGAATCTCAGCGCTCCACTTCCCCGGAAACCTCATACGAGCGAAGCTTCTTTCACGTTTACGATAGGTATAAAACAGGGGCGTTCGAGTCCAGGCGGCCTATATACGCGCTCCACTGGTTTCCTGCCCGTTTAAAATTATCCGCTCGCTCCCGGCGAAGCGGCAAAATGCGCCCTTCACGGACCACGGCCCCCCCTTCACTCTAAATAGACCGATACTTCCCTGACCACGCTCGGCAAACGACCAAAAGAAAATCGCATTACTCACTAGCTGTACACGGAGCTCTTCTTAAATCTTCATTCCGAGCTCGTTTCGGTCTTTTTGAAACAATGTGTCATCGCGACGGAGTTCAATAGTCCTTCTAACAGCATTTGAAATACCCGATAGGCTATCACTTTACCTCTGTGAAGCACGAAGCTCTTTTCGATTTCATGAGAGAGGCAGTTAGATTAAGTGCGCTATTATGTCCCTAGCCCGCAAGGGACGTCGCGTGGACGCTCTCGTAAGTGGGAGAGATGAAGTGGCTATCCTTGTGTTCGTGAGCTGAGATCTAACGGGGTCAGTGTTAGGCCGCATAGCACTGCATAAATAGCGCTGCTCCCCACTCCGGTGCACTTTAAGATCATCATGTGGAAGTCGGAATAGGGATGTACCGACGAACACGCAACTAAATGGAATTTGGAATTGGAACCGAATAATTGACATCGTTAAATCAAATTAACTTAAGATTATAAGCTCACAGGGAATTATATTTAGTAGGGTCATAAACGTGTTCTTATAGTCAAAGTAAAAACGTATTGCTAATAAATCTCAGCACATGCGTTATCGGACCTGCCAATGCGGTAATAAAATGTGTTAAATCGGAATTTCCCGAGTGTTTTCAATAATCAATGGATCAATTTATTAAAATTTGACGCACAAAATACTTCATAACACCACCAGTCCGACGTAAAATATGACGAACGATCCATCCTACTATAATAAAGCATATTACCGATTGCTCCGTACCCGGAAAATTAATTAATATGTTGCTGGAATAATTAATAATTAATGTTTAAATATAATTGGATAACTCACACACGGCCATCTGACCCCAAACTAAGCATTAGCTCGTACTATGGTGACCAGACAAGTGATAAACAAACATATATATTTTTAAATACATACTTATATAGATATTTTAACACGAAGACACACAAGAAACATTCCTGCTCTTCACAGAAAAGTACGTCCAGGATGGGAATCGAACCCACGACCTCCGGCTTAGCAGTTAAGCTTACTTAGACCACCACCAGTCAAGTGTGTGGTGCCAGCCTAATTTGCTGGAATCTTTTACCCACGGTATAGGTGTAGATAATCGTAGTTATGTTGAGAACTCAAGTTTGAAACTTATTTGCAAATTATATTATATGTTGTATTATTTGTAAGCAACCAAAATATTGTGGATATTTGTAACTGTAGCAGAATAATAAGAAAGGGCGGAAGAGAAGAAATAAAAGAGAATTTTGATACAATTGGAAAGTTCCAAACGTGTCTCTTCCACCTACTAACATGAAACAAGATCCTTTCCGAAACGGCGGTAGATTCTAAATATTTGACGATCATAAGCGTATTTATAATACCTACATGAAATAAGCGATAAAATCGTTAGAACAGAATAGAATAATCAATTGAATTCGATTTATATTTGGTAAATGGATCTGTTTGAGCGTATCTCGCCAACCCTAGCAGTTGTCGGATATAAAACACAAGTATATATTATGTTTCGCAATAGGAGTATGTTTACGCGCACACGCGCGCTGCCAAACCGAGGGATTCCAGCGACGTGGTTGCTACACTTTAACTCTGTCGTACCTGCGTCAAACTATTTCTTTACTCAGTTAAAAAGTCATGTTAAAAAGTTATCCAAAAATGTCACAATTGTTACTTTAATCACGCTATTTTTGTCTTCATATCGTATAGCTTCAACCTATTCAACCTGTACCGATTGCTTTTCATAACTGCAGAAGGAGCACTCCATTATTTAGTTACAATGTGGATTAGGAGTATAGCTAATTCCTGTTGCGTGAATAAACTCGTGTGACATAAGTTAAACGTCATAATCATCTTTCAATTCAATTTTACAAATAATATACAATACAATTACAATAATATCAAACATATAATGTATCTGTAGCTGATCGCTCTCTGCACATAGAAGATATGTGGAAGAAACTTATAGGGGGAGTTTGTAGTAAGAAATAGAACCCAAAACGACTATTTTTAGATTTTTTGTCTGTTTGTCTATTTATCTTTTTGTCTGTGCCTTTGTTCGCGCTAATCTCAGAAACAGCTGATACAATTAGATTGTTTTCTACTGATGTATGGGGCTAAACTTGGACGTATTTTTATTCAAATCGATGCACAAATAAAAAAGAGACGATTATTTAAAGAATTCCGTCTATACAAATTCCGGCCGAACTCACTCGTGGCCTCAGCTAGTATGTTATAATAATATAATATTACTCCAATCATTGCCATTTTATTACGTTTTCTTTTGTCGAAATTGCATGTAAATTATTATCGGAATGTAATACCTGTAAAAGCTTATATAAAAGATAATATCATTTTTTTACTTACTACCCCTAAATTATTATTTTTAAACGTATTCGATATAATACAATTATGAGATTTCATAATAGACATTCGAATGCAGCTTCGTGGAATATGGGTCAGTTATATTTAGCGGTCATTTTCCAAATTGTTGACACGACATTATGCCGGCGACCTCATTATCGAATTACTATTAACCTGGAATAATTTTAACGTTGATTGCCGAAGAGCTATTCGTATAAAATAATCGGGTATTTGAATAATGTCGGCTCTTGCGCAATTTTTGGATTCATTTCCACTCGACTGTCCTTGGTTTATTTAGATAACTTTTAAAGTCTATTGTGCGCGCATTTCGTTTTCCTTTGATTAAACTTGCTGACGTAATTCATACTTTACTTGTACTTGCACGTTGCAAAGCTGCATGTCAACAACATTGAGGAGTATTGTTGTTAGTATTGCTGACTACGGATCTCATAGATTTTATCTCCTACCCATTTAGAAACCCGATTGTATAATGAATTAATATTCTTATTACCGCATTACTAAAACGACTTGTGCAATTGCTGATACTTCTCTCGATCTCAGAGTAGCGCTGACCATTTCCTAGGTTTTGTAAAGATTAAAACTGGACTCATAATATTCAAAGTGGCCGAGAAAGTTCATCGTCATCATCATTACGGCCCATGACTGTCCCTACAGTGCTCGGGTCTCCACTCACAATGTGAATGGTACAGGCCATAGTCCACCACGCTAGCCAAGTGCGAATTGGTAGACTTCACACACCTTTAAGAACTTTATGGAGGACTCTCAGGAGTGCAGGTTTCCACACGATATTTCCTTCGCCGTAGCAAGTGATAATAAACTTCTGATGCGCACATAATGCAGGATAACGCAGGAGCAGGCTTTAAACCTGAGACCTCCCGTACCAGAGATCAACGTTCAAACCATTAAGCTATCACGACAAAGTTAGAAGATGATATTTAATGAAATGAATCACAACCGGAAAATATCAGCCTACGTTGCATAAACATCGACTCGTACCTTTATGGTTCGGATTTAAGCGAATATTTATGTATACATGTAATCATTTTTAAACAGTATTCCCTTTACTTAAGGTTGAAAGTAGCATCTCCAATCCAGGTTCCAGGCTAACTGAGACCATCAAAGCCATCGAAGCAGAGCGATTCCGAGAGATCTTGAGCGAAGCGTAAAGAAATACACCTATATGGTAGGTTTTTATCGTGGAGTTCAGTTACATTAAATTATTTTCCCTTTTACAAGACAATTACGATCATTTGAACGCGGCTACTGTAACTATGTACTACAGTAAGATATTATAAAAGTTAGTAGAGTTGTTGAGCCATTACTTTCAAATGTTTTACTTCAATTTACTTAAACTGTGACCCTAAATACAAAAGTCGTTCAATAATTGAAATGGATTTAAATAACAAATATATGGCGACAATAGCAATCGAGTGACACCAATTTATGATTTAAATATCCAAATTTTAGGAGGTTGAAAAAACTACCAACACAGACAATGAAATGGTGGCACAAATAAAATAACAGACAATAAAGAAGTTCCGATTACATAGCGGGCGACGTGCACAATACCAATAGTTGACAATTACGATCGATAATTAGGCGAAAAAAACCGTTCCGGCCTGATTGCCGAGTCAGGGTCGGTGTGGCAACGTGTTGTGGAAATCGACAGGACCTTGACCGCTTCACCGACCCTCAACCCGCTGGCTGCTGGTTACCACGGTTACGCGGTCTTACCGCTTGATTGTTTGCGCAAAATGACGCCATTTGCTCCCTACTGCTCCGGACTGCTCCGGAGTGTTGGTCGGAATATTATCGTACGGGAAGTAAGAACGGATATGCACTGACTAATGTCATTGATAGCATATGGACATAGTGATGAATGCTTGTTGCTAAGAGCGTGGGGCAGCGCCAGATGACAATTCATACATTGGTACATACATACATTGGTGTGCTCGAACCTTCTAGATATTCTACGCAATTCGTCCAGGTTATGTGTTGCTTGGTTCAAGTTAAATATATGAAGACAGATACAACGCCTTTAAACTTTAGTTTTATCATGAACCAATTTAATATTTAATATAGAAAAGTAAAATACTCTAAATTTTTCCAATACTAAATTTAGCAAATTGTAAGGGGCCTTGGATTAATAATGGTAAAACAAATCGGGTATTTTTGTTCATTGTAATTTTATTTCGTACCTATTCGTAAATTTTTTTTTACTAGTAAAAATGGATAGCATTTCAGTAGGTTTACCTATGTGGCAACATTGTCAATCTGGGTACATGATTATAAAAAACAGATAAACTTCATAACTAAATGTTTGGCGGCATAAAAGATTTGCATTATTTAGAAGTAGTTTCATAATTTGGCAGATTGGATATGGCTGTGTTTAAAATCCGAGGTGGTTGCAATAATCCATGTATCCAGGGCGGGGCAGACGGAAATCAGTATTAGTGATGAGCGGAAGACGAAAATTCGCGCTCGTCACGCAATCTGCGCCCGCGCACCCGTCGGTGCATCGGCTTGCGCCAAAATAACTCGCCTCGGACTAATGCTCTGAAAATGATTACTCTACAAGTATGTGCCATTGATGAGGTACTTATGCCCGTGTTTGCGTTCGTATATTTTATGGATGATTTTATTAAAGTTCGGTTTTGTTTGGCATTTAGACTTATATGGTTCCTGATCCGGACCAAAGTATCCCGGAAAGATGTTCAAATCTTGATAGAGAAAGAGGAAATTTAAATTGATCATACTAGAGGAAATAGAAGATTACTAGATTTGGTCGCGGTTAGCCATATTTATAAATACATTAAAGCCTCCGATATTACTCTTTAAAATTACTCCATGTGTAAGATGTCCAAACATATTATATTATTATATATTAGCTAGTTGTTGTATTTAAAAAGTTAAATATAAAATAGGAATGGCAAAATATTCAAATTGGCATCTTTGTTCACATAAATCCGTGACTCATGAAATAAGCTAAATATTATGATTTAAATTAATATACATAAATATCTATAAAAATCTACAAGCGATCTATATGGATTATTACTACATATTTCCTATTGTTGTAACATTAAACAAACTTCATAAGATTTAATATATGTGTATTAATTATTTTACTCATTTTATATAGAGCCCGACTTCGAAACTACGTAGATATCATCTTTAAAATTAATAACTCTGACAGTAGGTATACTTAAAATAAAATACTTAACTAAACTATAATTCCATTGTAATTGATGTTGTTTCTTTTCGAAAATCTACACACTTATCAAGCGTTGCTTTAGACGAATATAGTACAAATTAAATAGTATAATATAAACAAAACGGAGTGATTGATGCAAGATGGCGTCCTGCAAGGAAGTATAGGAATTCGCGAAGCGCGTTAGGCAGCGCGGGGTGGCGTGTGAAGGGGGCGGGGTGACCTTCGCGCGTTGATGCAATGTCGCCGTGTCATTGACCACCGCCGCGCGCAAACAGTTGCACTCCCCCGCCCCGCCCGCGCCCCCACACCCGGTCTATCGCCACC
>DWKC01000495.1:0-12562 GCA_018249195.1 Racta chiria
AGTTTTAAAATCAGTAACCAATTTTCTAGGTATTTATTTTAATATTGCATATTCACATTAAAATTTTGACTTTTCATGTAATTTTTTGACTTTCATTAAGTGGTGAAATAAATATTTTGAATTGATTTGTATTTGAATTTGAGGCGCTCATGAAATTTTGTTGAAGTAGTTACCTATACTGCTATCGCCTGAACCTGCTATTACTTAAATCGATCACATTAGAGTGAAACACGCCACCGGGCTTGAACGCTACAATACGATTAATTCACTACAATTAATTTATAGTCGAACTAAAATACAAGTATGGGAGTAACTGAATGGAATGATCCAAGCACATTGTAGTGTTAGATAAATATAGCAGATCTGTGCTACCTCTGTTCTGACTGTATTTACACATTGAATCCCCAAACTAAATAGGTTTTGATCAAACTAACTAGAATACACTAGGTAGTTGGCTATCGTAGCGGGATGTACTAGTATAAGATGGGATGTGGTTATATTTAGGTTATTAATTACAATTTGGAATCAGTTTACTATCGTGATATAGCTTTCTGTTAAGGATTTTTTTTTGGAAACTGTGAGCATATTTATTTATTTCTTATTTAACAACTTATTCGCCCTTATAGAACATGTATTGTACATAGCTCTGAAAGAAATCACTTCCAATAGCCCAAATATAGTAATTTTAATAATTAAAAACTCTAAAAATGTTGTACCCAATTGTATTGTGCCAGTGGGGTTCGAAGACTTCGCTGTCATCCGTCACACAAAGGGATGAACCGAAATAAATGGTCCATTGAAATATGTACGGAACTCTGTGCAAGCTAGTCTGACTGAGGTTTTTGGTAGGTTTTACTTTGAAGGTACAGAGAGTTTTATGCAGTGAAAAATAAAGTTGTACTTCTTTTGAAGAGTTTTCCATACAAGTAAAAGTTTCTCAAACGCTTACAGATGTTCTCTTCGCTGAACGGCGAAACTTTTAATGAAAAGCGTATGCAAATATCACTTGACATGCAAGTGCCGTTACCTTGTTATAATAAGTATTTATTGAGTGTGAAGCAAAAGTTAATAATTATAATAAAAGTTATAATACGAGACACAGTACAACACAATATATAAATAACCTAAAGGTCTAAGTTGTTATCTAATATTTAAAAATCTCGTGTCACAGTGTTTGTGGTAGAATTCCTTCGAAAGGGCTTGACCGATTTTTATGATATTTTTTTTGTATATTTAGTTTGTCCCAAAGAGGTCGCATTTTTTATACCCTTGTAATAAGGGCGCACTATATAGATTTTTTGGGGGTAATATGATTTCTATAAGATTAGACATGAAAAGATACTTATAACTCTAAATGTTCTACCTTTCATTTTTAGTATTTAGGTAAAACAAAAAGCTGGCTCAGCTAGTCTTTTTTAAATATCTTACGTCCATTTCGGAAACATCTCTACAAACACCAAGATCAGTGATGAATGGTGCATCACGAATACCTTGTGGCACTCCTCTCACCCGATACCATCCACTTGCTTGAGCCAGCTGTCGAATGTCTGGACATGTTACGGCTGGGAGCTTGAGCGCATATCTAAACGTATATATGGTGTTTCTGATTTGCATGGTTGCGGCATAAACCACGTACTATCGTAATTTGTGGTTTCTGTGGTATTTTTCTCTTTAAGATGTACCAGATGTGATTCAGTTTGTCACTTATTTATTAAACTGTAGAAGAAGTACTCATTTGCCCGAGCAACCCTCTTAAGGGCCTGACAGTCACAGGTTTGACGCTAATAAAGTATGATCTAAGTTTCCTAAGATAAAGTGTATTTATAATTTTTAGGACGTTACCTTCGGTAGCGCAATCAGGTTTCGTGATGTAATTGAGTTAACTGTATTATAATCGAGTGAAACGATTATTTTCAGAATCCGTAATATATTAAGTAATTTGTATCACATAATATTTCTAGAACATAAATATATTGATTAAATAAAATAAAATCTTAAATTTAACCTAAATTAAAATAAAATTTAAAAAAGTCTTTTAAATATTGTAAACGCCCCATTGCACCTAGTACGCTGGTAGCATTACCCCGCTGAACTGCTATACTGATTCTTGGGAAAAAATTGCTGCCAGCATTTTGGTCTCCCGAAATATGGATCAAAAGTTTTGACATGTCTTTCATGAATGATACCATGTCAGCGAAATATATTTTATTCAGAAATCAGTTTCGAAATATAAAGCTCTAAAGAACATTTAATGGTATCAAATGTGTTGTTTCCTCCTCAGGAGCAAATCACAAACAGAAAGGTTTAATCTGCTAAACAAGTCAAATCAAATCGTTTATCTCATGTAGTTATTACCAAAACACTTATGAACGTCAAATATTTAGAATCTACCACCGTTTCGGAAAGGTGCCACAATATAGAGGAGAAGAAACGGCGGATGATGTCCATAAACATTGACACGAAATAGGCAGGTTCTTTTAACAAATCTCCATTCTGCATCTGTTGTTGACATACTAATCAAACCTGTAAACACGACCTAAGCGTTGAAAACGGCACCCTTCCGTAATAAGCCACTAGAAAAACCTTGTTAAAGATAATTATGCGGCAGGAAAGCCAAGCGTTGGCAAATTGAACCAGGCGGGAACTCGTTCGCAATACAAAGGGAGCCTCAAAAATCGAGTTTAATTTTAAGAGTGATTTCCTTGTACGGCAATTAACGTGTGGCGTCGAGTGGCACTCGTAGCTAATTGTGTGTGCTCCGCGCCCCTCCCCACTCCCCCTCCCCATACAGACGTGTCAGTCCCATCTGTGCTTATTTGCAGAGGACGGTCATCGTTGATGTTTTAATTACGTCACTTGGAAAAGTTCTCGCTTTCAATTCGCAGCGTGTTCGGCCTTTGTTGGGATTAATACAGCGTTCGGAGAATAGCTTTTACAGAGCTTAATGGGAAGAGTTGGTGGCTCTTCAAAGTCGATGAAAGCATTTCGGATTTATACCGAATCTACTGCACGTTTGATTCCAATTTCGTCGTAAAGCGTATTGAGAGGCATTCATTAGATCCTGTTGCTCGTACGTTTGGAAGTTGTAAAGCGTTTCGTTTGTAAATGTTTATTTCGAGGCGGTGACGAAACGTTACCTGTTTCAATAGGAATAATATTTAAACCCTGTAAACAAAGCTGTAAGTGTGAGCGGTAAACTCTATAGTTTATATTTATAGTGAGTACAATTTTCTATAAACTGTAGAACGCATTGGGTTTCGCCTCTTTCGCCAAATCTAAATGAAACAGTATTAAATAGACGAAGAGATCCATGCGTTGCATTAGGTTGAGGTCAAATTATTTATTTATTTTAGGCCAGTTTGAATACCAATCGTTATCCCAGGCTGGCAGACAAGAGTGTCGTAAGAGGCGTCACAAGTCAGGTGCCTGGTGGTAGAGCTTCGCAGAAGGATTATTACGTTTTTGTAAAGCCCGCCTGGCTAGCTTCCACCCTCATACTCAAATCAGTTGCCAAACGATTCGTCGTGTTCTAGCTGGGGGCTTGAGAGCCAGTTCTCCTCTTTTTTTCTTATATTCTTAGTATTTTTTTTATTTCTTCTATTCTGCTCGCTTTTTATTTTAGCTATTATTAAAATAGTAAAAATCCAACTTAAAAGTAGTATTGGAATCATGGAACTACGGTTCGATAAACCTAACATTTCTCTATCTGAGGTTTGTTAACGGATTAATTTATGCGTTTATCTCGAAGTTTATTCACTCTTGAAGAGAATACATTCAAGTTTTTAAAGGATCCCGTCCATCTCTTGTGTCCAAGCCCACCTTTGGGCTTTATATTTCATCGAGCTTAAAATCCCAACGCAATAACTTCTTTATAATAAGTTTTACATCAAAAACCTTAAGTACAATATTAAATAGGTAACTAATCTAGTTCAGTTGGTTGAGGCGTCGTCGAGATATTTGAGAATCAACAGAATTCCGTATTCTGGCCCCGCGCCCTACTCTGCCATCGAGTGGCCAAACGAGTTGTCGCATTCACTATTAATGTGCTCGGAAACTCGAAAATGTCTTTGATGCCTTTGAAAACTTGTCGTTACCTGCAACCGCAGCATGAAATACTTGGAATAGTATTTAATATTGATAAAGAATTAATTAGAGTTGTTCCCGTTTGTTCGATTTAACACGTGCAAACAACTCACGGGGTTTTTAATCAGTCGCTAATACACTACTGTTATGTAATCATGTTGTGTTGTGTCTCCAGTGGTTTCCCCGCAACCTCTGCATCTGAGTCTGAAGTACACCACCGATTAAAAGAAAATGCTCAATTTTCTATGTCAATTCTGTAACCTGGTAGGTCTGCGGTTTGATTTGCGGCCGCAGCATTATTATATAATGGGACAGATTAATGTATGTTCATGTGATGTCTAATCCAGACGCGAGACGGAAAATCCTAGAAGGTATGTGCAAGGATTTTTGAGTGGCTCACTTGCCCTACAAAAAATAAAAGTAGTTAAAAAACTAATTACTTGTTTAATTTTGAATTTTGTCAATTCTGTTGTACTTACCTAAGTTATATGACTACTCGTATTAATCGCGTTTGTAGAGTAGTGTAAATAGAGTCTATTTGTAGACTCAGTTTGAAGAGTTCTATGATTTTAAGAAGCATACAACACACAAACATGACTGTGGCAGTATCTGTGACAACAACTTTATACCATCTGTAACGGCTGCAACAATCTATACACAATATAATAAAATTTTATCTGATCGCTTTCTGTACATAGAAGATACTTTGGGAATGATTTTTAGAATTGTTGTCTGTATGTCGGTTTGTCTGTGCTTTGTGATATTTCATCTCAGTTTAAGCACGCGAAAGAGAGAAAGCGTAATAATTTTTCGAACTGTGTTTGTTGTAATATTATTTATTACCAGCCAGCGCGGTATGGACGCGGTGAACTAATAAGGTACTAAGTCCTACTTTCTTAAATTTGAGTCTCTTCCCGGCATGGCATATTGGATGGCCTAGTCTAGTCATTCTGAAATACGCTGTTAAGACTGATAAAGGAAAACCTTAAAACCAAGGTCTTTTTGACGTGAGCATCTTTCGTTTCTTCGAGTTTTAAATAACAACGATTGTAAAGAAATTGTACCTCAAAAAGGTAAAGTTTAATAAATGTCGTCAAAGGCTTAATAATTTACCGAAGCGCAGTGAAGCGCAATTATCGTTAGTAAGATATTTAAACTTCTAAAGGTGTCGCTACGCCACTCAAAAGTCCACAAAAGTAGAGTATTCCGACCACGGCCGGCAGCAAGTGGCCAAATGAGTTGCGGCATTTAAATGAGGCGTTCGAGGCAACAACGTCATGAATATAATGAGTTTCTTCAACATTTCAGCTCACTGCTAAATACGCATTAAGAGCCTCGTAAATTATTCCACAAACATCCCGTGGCGTGTGGTATGCATCCATCAATAAATCTTGCGTGAATATTAAATACAATTTTAAATATTACTTAAACAATTATAATAACGTGTTCATAGTCTGGGGGGGGTGGGTTGATCCGATGAATAAATTTTAGTAACAGCGGGTGCGGTCGTAGTGGCATGGGTGACCGCTAGTAGTAAAAATTCTTGAGCGCTTCCATGCTTCGGAGGGCACGTGAAACAGTTAGTCCCGTTTGTTAACATTAGTCGCATTTGTTAAGCCAGGCCTTCGGGCGGCGTAGAAACTTTCAACACATGGGTTGGCCAACACTCTGTTCATAATCCACCAATCCGCATTTGAGCAGTGTGGTGAAGTATTCTCTTATTCTCTAGGCCATTTTAGTTATGTGGAGCGATCGGTGGTCTGTAGTGGGAAATTAATGGGTTAGAGGTATTCACAGCGGTCGATAGGAGGAAGGGTGGCTGCTTTTGGGGGAAAAATAGCGTTTTTGTGTTAAAAGAGCGTGAAGGGCACGTTAAGCCATTGATATCGGTTGCTTAGGCCGTTGATATTAGACAGACAACGTCATCAAGTTCAGAAGGCATAAAATAAGTTCGTCAATTATGATTATATTATGAAATGATTTGGAATTTTCAACATTAGAGAAGCGCAGTACGCTCTCGCCTCCCCTAGTGTCACGAGAGATCCTTGCTCATTGGTCATTAGATTCACGCATACGAGTACAATGAATAAAGTAAGATGTTTCAATATGTGTTAAATTACTTAATTCTGACATATCACCTTTAACTAATGATGTATCTAAGAAACAACACAAGATCTGATCTTCAATTACGATTCGATCCATTACGATAGTACATTAGCTAGACTGTGATTTTTGATTATAATGCTATATTAAGCACAAGACGCGACAAAGGATGATATGTTAAGGACGCCTTAACAAGTATTTATGAATTACGTACCATGTGCCTAAATACCAAGATTCATGGGTTTATTGTCGAATATTACAAACTTCCAGACAAACTTTCATCATCCAGACAACTGTCATCCCTCCTGGGGCACTGGGGCAGTGGGGCAGTGTGTCAATGGTGCATCCGACCTCGGTAGCTTCGAAGATCTACTTTCTGTCTTCCCCACTTTAAAAGTCATGTCCATCACTTCCTTCTTGATGGCAAGGATCTGCTTAATTCCTTAGTGACGTAAATGTCCTTGGGTGGCTGTGGTCACTTACCATCTCTCTTCGTTTTGCTGCTTCTCCCAAAAATGCGTCGGAATATTAGGCAAAATTAAGACTATCCCATAAATTGATCTTTCAAGTACCTACTTACTCTTTGGGGGTGTCTTTTACACTTTTCACCTAACCTTTATAGGTTACTAATACAAAATAGATAATACACGATGCCAAGAGCGCTTCAATGATTTACAGACAGCAAAATAGCAATTACATTTTGCAATAAATTTATGAAATTATGAGCCCACCGTTAGTACCCGCTTATTACTGCTTGCAATCTATTGTTAATTGTTTCGGTTGTAAATTGTATAGTAAATAGCTTTGTGGGTTCATTTAAGCAACTGTTTCGACGGCAGCTGGTGATAATTGCCTTGTTAAATATCAATTTGGATAAGCGATTTGGTATAAGAAGAAACGTTTGGGACTATACTCTCCTCCATTATTTAGCGGCCCTGTGGCCTAGTTGGGGTCCGGGGTTCGGTTCTCAGCCGGCGCAGACGTATGATATATGAACTTTATGTTGTTAATTGCGTCGTGCCCTGCGACACAGAAGATCCTAGTGTAGGAGACTGAGTGTGTAAGCGCTTGAGTTTGCATCTAGAATATTGCTAACTATTCAACGATCCCCGTACGGTGGGGAGTCCCTACTTACCAGTAGGGGTGTCCCCAAAAAAAATATTTTCTACCTACTAATCTACTATTTTCTTTCCGTACTTACGTGTACATCCATACAAAATTACAGCTTATACCTAGCTTAGTACCCATTAAGGCTAGATCCAGCGAGCGCTCCGCAGCAGAGATCTGCTCGAGTGCAGAGCCAGTCGAACGTACGGTCGGTTGGACATGGTGAAACTATAAGGGTTTTGTATTGTCTACCTCCCTGTAAAGCCCAGTAATAGTTTGTCTCGCATATCTTCCACGTACAGACAGCAATCGGTTACATATTTATTATATGTGTTGATACTGATGATGTTTAACGTCAATAGCTATACTCGATAGATATGCGTTTATTTATTAATAAGCTAATATTACCGTTAGGGTTAAATTCCCGCGTGAATTTATTCCAAGTATTGCCAGTATTGCGGTGTATTGCACGCCTGTAATTATAATTCCGAGCCCTCCCATTAATTTATTACTTCACTAGTTGCTAGTAACGCCCGCATTCTGCCGTCGAGCCGTTGCTCGATAAATTTTATCAGGCACTCTACATTTTATCGCAGAGGCAAGTTTTGTATATATATGCGGATATTTAATACCTGGTGAGCTGATTTAAGGAACTCTTCTTCTTTCTCCTCGTTGATTATTAATCCCCTTTCCCATTGTTCTTATGTAACACATCTTGAAGAGATAATAACGCCATCTAGCGTCAACCTTTATAACTAAATGCTTCGAAAATATTTTTTCCAACAGTCGTTGCCTAGCAATCGATGTCAGGCATATAACAAAAACCGTTCTTCCTTAGGACATAGTTCATAATGTATGAGATTGTATATAATATCGAATTATACTGAGGAAAAACCCGGTTTTTAATGTTAGTTGAAGTATTAGTATGTTCTCGGGGATAATATAGCATTTTAATGGCGAAAGAATTTTGAAAATTGGTCAACAGTTTTTGAGTTTATTTGTTACAAAAATACAAATGGTCCTCTTTATAATATTAGCATAGATTAACTTTTTTACTTGTATTATATTTAACGTTTCATTTATTTTTATATATTTCAATATGGAACGTATGATTTGTGATATAAAATTATTATAAAAACAACAACTATGAGTTATTATTGGGAAGTTTTCTTCATTTTCCGCACAAATCAAAGCGTATTTCCCTCACGGTGAACTTGCTCGGTAATTCACCATTAACAAGTAGCACTCCACCGTTCACTTGCTGAGGACTTTGAGTGCCCTCTTCATCACTTGTGCTGCTTTAGTACGATGAGTATATTGTATATTGTGGAAATATTTTACTATTATGACTTTTATTTAAGGACTAGCTATTGCACTCAGATTTGTTAGCGGAAACGATATTTTTTAAATATTAATATCATCCTCTTAGGAAAGGAATTATCCATCTAAGCCTTTTTGGGGGTTCCGTAAAAATTAGGAATCCTTATAGTTTCGACGTGTCCGTCCGTCCGTCCGCACTGTAATTTTGCACGGATATTAGTATTTGTCTTTAATTAAAAAAAAATTTTTTTTTTTCACGGAGTTAAAGTGGAAATTACTTTTTTTCTCGTCTACCCTATCATGTGGGGTATCGTTGGATAGATCTTTTAAAATTATGCTTCATTATGCTTCTCGCAAGACTGCTTTTTTATTTAGGAATTCCCTTTCGGAATATTAACTTTTAAAGTTATATTTTTGTTAATGCCATGTGTATAATACTCCCCTCTAACTAGACGGTTGGTTCTAGAGTTCTAAAAAAATATTTAAATTAACTTATATAGTGAACTTAGAATGAAAATGATTTCAAATGGGTAAGAACAATAGGATGGAGTTATAGCGTCAACTACGGAACTGTGTGTTGCGCGACACGCTTGACACACACTTGGCCGGGTTTTTAGTGCTCAATTACGTAGTATAAGATCATTTATTTGTGTTTTTCTACCGTTTCGGCTACTTTTTCGGTCAATTAAGCTATGAGCGCTTCAATGTTATGAAATAGTAATGGTAAATGGTCATTGCTGTTGACTACCATTAATCGTCTTCCTGCAGATGTCTTGGATAATTTGTTTAAAGTCGGCGCATTTGTCATTTTCATTAATTACTTTATTCCCTTGCTATATGTTGTCGATGTTATTAATGTGTACTGTTTGTTCAGTGACAGTGTACGAAGGCGACACGCTGAGTCTACAGCGTATAAGCCGCACAGAGATGGGGGCGTACCTGTGCATTGCTACCAACGCGGTGCCGCCCTCTGTGTCCAAGAGGATTATTGTTGATGTTGAATGTAAGTATTTTTTTAATTTATGTGATGGCATTTTCATCATTTACATTGTATCGGTTATTTATGTTATCGGTTATATATATAATATTTTTTATAATTTAAAACAATAACCGACATCGAAAAGCATTATCATGAGAACAACCAACGTAGTAGAAGCCAATTAAACACGTATTATAACTTAAAAACGAATTGTCAAATGTTGCTCAAACTTAAGTAGGAACAAATGTCTGATTAAAAAAGTCATCAAAATATATACATAAAAAAATGCAATCTGTTAAAAATTGGAAATTTTGCTGGAGAGCCTTAAAAAATGAATAATGGTAATTTTACGAATGAAAAAATATTTCTTAATCAATTTTTTGGAATCTTGTTTATTTTCAATTCGTTACGAGCACAGCTGGCTAAGTAGAGTACAAGATGTCTTGATAATTGAAAGATAATATTTTCTTGGTACACGCTTCAGTGATTGATGTTCTGTGTTATAATGGTTCGTTATTCTCCGGAACAGTATTTACGAACAGAATTACTAGAGATATGGCGATGTGGTATATGACAGCGGGTGAAGGTAGTTATATCTCTACCAAACTATTTCTCTACCGAAAAATATAATATAAATAAAATCCTTATATTGCCTATTTAATCGACTTAAATTACGCTGATGATGTTATGATTTTATTGGCTTTAACCCATTAATGACCCCCTATCGACCACGTGTCCCTCCTCGTACTAGAGCATACACCATCACACTGCTCCAGCGCGGGTTGGTGGTGTGGAGGGTCAGTGGCCAACCCAATTGTCGGAAGTTATTTATGATGACTGAAGGCCTCCGACATGGCTTAACGACTGCTATTGTTATCGATTGTTGCTTATCGATTGGCAGGACCGATGGCTTAACGTGCCCTTCGAAGCACGGAAGCGCTCATGAAATTTTTGCTACTAGTGTTCAGTTAACGTTTTCGGTCACATACCGCTGTGCACGCTTCTCAATTTATTATTTGTCGGTAATTAATAAACATATATTTTTATAATATGTACTAGCTGACCCAGTAGACCTTGTTCTGCATTTTTTTAACGTATAGGTAACCACGTCAGGTTCTTTTTATGTAATTGTTGGCCGTTGTTGCTTTGTCACCTACACCTAGGTCCTAGAAACAATACCCCTAAGATCATGATAAATTATATAATAACTTTTATGATATTTATTTATTCTGGTAATCGGGGCTGAAATAAATCCAAAAGACCAAGTATCGTTAAAATCGGCCCGGTCGTTCTTGAGTTATAAAAAGTGTAACCAAGACGATTTAAGACTTTGTTTTAAATTGTATTTACAGATTTTTACTAGTAGAAGATATTATAACATACGTATTATTATCGGCTAGCAGCTATATAGCGTCGTGGCTTGCTTCCAAACTAATTCCATTGTATGTAATGTGTGTAACAAAGCGATAAATCAACTGTAAGTAATATCTATACCAAAAAAGCGAATCATTACTCGTTTATTTTTAAGAAACTTGTAGATAAAGACTGATTCAGAAACCACTGAAGTTATTTCCGCCTCGAGCGGTAAACGCGAATTCAACCAATGTTCAATTAAATTATGTTCGTTGTCATGGAAGTAATGAAACCACAATCAAAATGTTTTATCTAAGAAATGTTTATTAATAGCTTTTAGCCAGTTTCAAATAATATCTTGTAAAAGACTTAAATAAAATAAATACAATAACATATTTCAATTTCAATTTTAATAATGAATTTTGCAAAGTTTATTAGATGGCGACATCGCACATACGTCACACGGTGACGTCACAGAAACTGAATCACGCTATAGGAGTTCTCTACACCGTCGGCATATATATAAAATCCGAACTTGAACAATCGGAGCTCGGCCGCTCCCCAGGGATTACAGCTCGCCTTGAGAGTGATCTCCCGTTGCAAAAATTAAAATGCGCTTAGGTACTCTATTGCCGCCCTGAGCCGCAAGTGGCATGGACGATACATACACAAACAATACCTATTACCCGTGAACATTCATCCGTCACGTATATGATACGAAGCCGGGACCCCTTGTTTTGGTGGGGTCACTCCCAACTAGACTACAGGACGTTCTAAGCAATAGCCAAATATAAATATAGTACGTCTTTAAAGTTAGCAGGCTAATAAGAAAACGGATCACCTGATGTTAAGTGGTCACCACCACCCATGGACATTAGAAACACCAGGCTGGGGCGACAATTGAGTGCTTGACGGCTTGAGTGATCGGCAAACTTAATCAATAGCGCTCGCCCGAAGAAAGTGGATGGATGACCCTTTGTGTCAAAATGTTTTTGAATATTTCCTTGTTTCGGACCGAAGGTAGAGCCCCCTGGTACGGATTGTAACCGTTATGTACCAATCTTTATACCATGTCATACTTAACAACTTCTGACAGATAGTTTGGCTAATAACCCGATCCGTATCGAAGAAGCGTACTGAAGTATACTCTTAACCTTTTACAATAGCCCACTACTAAACACGGGAAAAAAAAGCAATGATAGCCTAATGGTTTGAACGTTGGTCTGGTTGGTCTGGTCTGGTTGGTTTTCGGAGGTTCCGTGTTCAAATCCTGCTCTGGGCGCACCTTCAATTTTCAAAAATTTTGTGTGTATCAGATGTTGATTATCACTTGCTACGGCGAAGAAAAACATCGTGAGGAAACCTGTACTCCCGAGAGGTATCATAAAGTCTTCAAATGTGGGTGAAGTCTACCAATCCGCACTTGGCCAGCTTGGTGGACTATGGCCTGCATCCCTCATATTATGAGTGGAAACCCGAGTCCAGTAGTGGGACATGTAAGGGTTGCCAAGGAGCACGAGTCTCTCCTCAGAAGTCCTCCTTACTATTTTATTTTTATTTTTTTGTAGTTTACTGTTATAAATTTGGTTATTAATATAGGTAGGGCCTTGTTATTGT
>DWKC01000496.1:0-12556 GCA_018249195.1 Racta chiria
GTATATAATGTCAGCCAATGAAGGTAGCAGTTTCTGGTACTGAATAATTAATTAAGGTCCACTTTCCGAAGAACGCAGCAAAAGTCCACAACACTTCCTGGGACAGTAGATAACTCTTCTGTCGTTTGTCGCGTTTTACGGCGTCACGCCTTTAAACCTATTTGACCCTTGGTACTAAAAAGCTGTATATTTGTCTTGAAAAGAAGGTATAATATCTTGAAAAATTACTTTTAAAGTACCACAGAACCTTATTTAACTACTTATCTTCGGGTTTACCCTTACCGGCCCTTATTGTCTTTTGTCATTGTGTACCCCATCGTGCGGAGTATCGTCGGATACGACGTTTTAAACCATTATGCATCTGGAAACACCATTTTTTGGAGTTCTATGGACAATTCGGAACCCTTATTTGTTTATTCTATCCGCACTCTAGCGGAGAGATCCCTAGTAGGTATTACAAACCTTTAGTTTAACATGGATTTACTGATCAGCACGGAAAGAAAGTGGTGGAATAAAATCTAGAAAAATATATATTTTTTATCCCGACCGGTAAATTGGGGGTGATTTTTTTACTCATCTACCCGTCGTGTGGGATATCATTAGATTAGAGGACTTTTGAAATTCATATGGATTTAGGAAGACCGTTTTCTGTTCTGAAATCTAATACTGATAATCGAATAATCTAATTTAAGGATGCGTTTGCGACATACTAAACGAATATTTTTGTTAGTATCATGTTTACCCCTAAAAATTAAATGGTTAGCTCTGGAAATCGGAAAATAATCATGACAATAGCTTTTAAAATTAATTTTTAAGGAAAATTATTTCGGATGATTTGGCTCGACAGGTTACTGAGTTATTACGTCGACTACGGAACACTAAATTGTTTTTAGGTTTTTTTTTATAAACCGAATATATTATATATAATCGAATATATATATACATATATAATCTATAAATGAATATATTATATATGTATATAATTATATATCGAATAAACCATCACATTACAGTCACCCTGGTAGAGCCCTCTCGATAATATTACGTGATTATTTTGTACTAATTTTTCTACTTGATCATCTGATCAAGTGATCTCAACGGGAATGATCTAGTTAATTAACTCAATTATTACGCGCGGATTAATATTATTATGAAGGCACACATTATTCAATAAATTAAATTGTACTTAGATAGTTATGTCTTTTTTTATGTTATAACAGGTTTTTAAATTCAGTTGGTATATAAAAAAATCGGCCAAGTGCGACTGGTAGCTGCACACAAAAGAGTCCGCACCACTCACAAATCATGTTTCTTGTCCGCCTTTATCCTTTATCCTTCTAATCTATTTTTGTATTTGTTTTTTGTTATGGCAGCTGTTTTTAGAACATAATAAGAACACAAAATATCTTAATATTTCTATTCTAACTAAATAATGTATTTATATAACTAAATAAAGCATATTCCTATTATGGTTCAAAAGATAAGTCGAAAACCGTAGGATTCAGTTTCATGCGCCGCGATTATTTTATAACATTTATTTATATGTTTGAATTCCCTGTCACCATATTCTGTAAAATTTTATGATGTTATCCATTGCGGCTTAGGAGATAGAGCTCTGTGACAGACTGACGAGCCCAAAGTCTTAGTAACAGAGTTCCGTTGTCAACTTTTAGGAACGAAACCTTAAAAATATCCCGTACTGAAAATTTGGTAGTATTACGTGATGCTTATATAACGCGGCCAAGTCATATTGATCGATTGTGGTCACCGTCTAGATAACGCGAGATGAGCGATCGGCCTTATCGTTATCAAGGAAGGAATCCTCAGCGAGAGGCGGTAGCTAGCCGACATTCGCACAGAAGCCTCAGAGAGCAACACGCGACACATGAGCCCAGTGTCGCGACACTCCCGCGCAAGTGAGTGATGATGCGGTAATCTTCTTACGTGATTGATCTCAAACGGACATAAGTGAAATAGTGAATACGTTATAATCATGGGTGAGTGGTTTTATTGTGTGATTTTTTACCGGATTTTTTATTAAATTTATATGTAAAATTGGAAATTGTAAGTTAAAATGGTATTTAAATTTGAATAAATAAAAAAAATGTCGGACTTACGGAAAAAGCTTATTACATTTTGATATACCTAACGGACATGATATTTATAAGAATAATATTCATGTAAACGTTTAGTTAATCAAAAGTTGTAATATTTTTAAGTTCGTTTAAATATATCAGTCACGTTAATATATATTTTGTTAGGTCTTATGGTTATTGGCAGAAAATATGCAAAGAGCCATAATGATATTTCGTATGGAAATAGAATCACATGTCAAAATTACCATGTGAAACAGTTAGACTTCAACGTTTCAATTCAATTTTCAAATTTAACACGAGAATACTGGAGCTCAGTAAAGAGTGAGCGCGCACAAAAGCGAGATATGACGGCAATGTTCGCGGGACATTTTGAGTAGCATTTAGCAAATGGCCAACAACACGCCTGTCCATCACAGTAGCAAACAATAAGGTCTTAGCTTCAATACAAAATGTCTGAGAAACATTAAAATGTCAGCAATTGACAGCTATCCAATTTTTTTTTATTCTTGAAAAATTTAATTAATAATATACTACTTAATAATATAATACTATACTCAATGCAACAGATGCTTTTACTTCAAAATAATATGCCTAACTTTTAGATGTCTCAGGAATCGGTTACTGCGGGATGCTGCCTAAATTATTTTAGAAATTGGAAGATCAATTTAAATATTCTTTAACTTCATGACCAGAGTCTCAGAAACTTTAAAGTAAGTTGAGACTGCTGGAAATGTTATAAGATTTTTTAAAAATTGAAAATAAATCGAGATTCAATGATTCAATAAATACATTTCTTAGCTTCCAGACAAAATGTTTCGGTAAAGACCAACCCGGTAACTGCGCCGCACTGCCAATATTTTTTTCGATTTTTGAAATTTTAAAATGGTTTAAGGCTCAATGCATTAAAATGTCTTAATTTCACGACAAAATGCCTGACAAAATTTACCGGTAACTTTTCAAATTTTTATATTTATTTATTTTGTAACACCTTAAATTAGTAAATGAATTCTCTAGCAGTCAGTCCTAGTTGCGAGTGAAATAAAATAAGAAAGGTGCAAATTTAAATCTGTCTTAAAAATTTAAAATAATTCAAGACCCAATGCAGTCTTGTAGGTTATCTTACACGCAGTTCAGGCACGAGATATATACCTAATGTATTTCCTATCAAAACAAGAACTGCTCAAATTAAGGTCGACACGCATTAACAGCCCAATACATCAGTCATTAGTAGATATTATATAATTGAACAACCTGAGCTATGTCAATTCCAAAAGCATTCATATTTATTGAAATATGGATGCAATTAACACAAGATTTTGATAGGAAACTTGTAAAACTACATACTAAATCTTTTGTTAAAATTACTGTTCTATTATTATTATGCCTATTGATTAAGTAGGTGGAATGTGTTCGCAACGAGCCACTAAGGATGGGTATTTTATAATGGATATTTTACAATGTGGGTAGTTGTAACAGCATTTTGGCTTCTTCACCATCAGACGAGGGTGAAATACTGTAACAGCTTTATTTGTATATCTTTTGAGTTACGTTTTAAGATGTGTGTTATGTATAATTGAAATCGTCAGGGGGTGGCAAAGCCGCTACGTGACAAAACCCCTTTTAGATAATAAAAAAGATTAAGTAGATATCTACATTATGTTATTGCGATTCTATAATAAATTAAAACATGGTTAGGAATTCGGTATTTTATTGATCATTGACTCATTGTCCGGTAGATATTACCACAAATATGACTATTAAATATGGCCCGATAAATGAGACGAACGTAAATTATGTAGCTACTTTTAATGTTTTAATTTTATAAAAATGTTAAGTTATCTAATTTATCTATAATATATTTTTTTAACCGACTTCAAAGTTCTCAATTCGACTGTATTTTTTACCTCATAACTTTTTACTGGGCGTCCAGAATTTGATGATTATCTTTTTAATTGACAGCTCCTGCTTGTCATTTGGTTGATATCTGACGTGTAGATTTTACCCTAATAATTAAAAGAGTTAACCCTAATCATAATACGTATTTAATTGACTTCGACTACGTTGATGGTGTTCTCATTACTTGGTGGTGTAATTTGAAATCGGTTTTATTAAAATGATAAAAAAATATTATTCGCCCTAAAACTGGCACAAAAACTGTAATGCCCAGAAAAACTAAATTTCTAACAAAAAGCAGAAATAGATAGGTATTTATTGTAACTTCATTTATTTTAACGATTTTGATACAACGATGTAAATTTAAAACGGGAAATTACGTCAAATAAAAATGGGATAATGACGTCACTAACGCTAAACAAACAAATTAATTAAACAATTCGAAATATTTACGTATGTTTGATTTATATAGTACTCAAAATCGTTTTAGTATTTCGTATTATCTTTGTTTGGACAAAATGGTAACGCAATAGAAATATGGATTTAACAATAATTCTCTATTGAATTGGAACTTTAAAAATCAGAGCCTAAAATCCCAAGCGTCATTATAAAAAGACGGGTAGTAGTTGCTGCTAGTTACCTTGATACGATACTAATATCATTAATCCTTTGACAGGCGCCTACAGCAAGATTAAAATGGTGTTTCTCAGAAAACTCACATTCTTAATTTGAAAACATCTAATGCAACCGGCAACTGCATTAGACAAATACCTGAATTATATACAAAAAAATCAATACACTTGCCCTTAAAGTGGTATTTTTTCATCGTTCTAGGCCTGTAACTCCATCTATTATATATGTGTGTATATAATTTACTAAATATCTTAATAGAATAAAAGTTATTTTAAAAAACATATTCGATTCAAAAATGTAATTAAAAAAGAATGAAATAATTCAATATTCTACCTACCTACTACTTCTTGTAAAGTCCGGTAACATTTTTAATATAATACATGCGTGTTGAATTGAAACCCTTTTTTGAAGTCAATTAAAAAATAGAGTTGATTAAAATTTTTGCTGAAACCGACCCTTTGTCTTACTCTTAATTTCGACCAAAACCGAAACGGAAACTTACCCACATTTAAAACTTCTTTTATGAGCTAACATTCATCGATGTTTTTACAAATTTACATACCTATATGTAAATAGAGTCAAATGGTCTTAGATAAAATGAAAACAAAACTACAATATGAAACAAATGCAGTGGTAGTTAACAAATTATTGATACTATGTAGTACTAAAAAGATAACACTTTTCTTTTTGACCGTGTCACTTCTATTGGGAACAACTTGCCGGGTAAGTGGGAAAAGAGTAGATTTTAGGAACGAAAGTATTTATTTAATTAGTTAAATTTAATTAAAAAATAATTATACAAATTAAATACTAATAGTTGACCTACACCCAGTGTATCGTGACCCCCTATTAATCCCGTGGATACGCGCATAGCTAAGACAGCAAGAGACCGTACCAATAATACTATATACTACAGGAGCTTAAGAACACCAAATATCCACTGGTGGAGGCCCCGGGTTCAAACTCGCGCACCTCTAATTTTCAAAGTTATGTGCAATTATCACTTGCTACGGTGAAGGAAAACATAGTGAGGAACCTGCACTCCCGAAATTTTTCCTTATAGAACTCAAAGGTGTGCGAAGTCTACCAATCCGCAATCGCCGGCGTGGTCTATTGCCTGCACCCTTCACATTATGAGTGGAGACCCGAGCCCCTTAGTGGGACAGTTATGAGTTGCAATGCTGAAGTATCAGATGTTTATTGTGTACCATTGAATAGTTAAAACGTTAAGTGGTTTAATTATAAAAGATGGTTCATTAGTGTGATACGGGCGCCCTAGCCTTCGCGCAGACACAATGTCACCATTTACATAATATTTTATACGTGGCGATATCCTGTAGTGGTCGTAACGTAGATTTACTGCGTGTTTAATTGGAGCAATACGCACACCACAGATTTTATTATTTACGAGTCTCTGCCAGCACTAGTCTACTTATATTAAAGGATTAAATGTAAATAGTTTTCTGGCTTCAACCTATTAATGGCCCACTCTCTCGTCTCGCGTCGTGATTGAGGAAGCCTAGAGCATGCTCCACCACTCTGCTCCAATGCGGACTGGTGGAGGGCTTAAAACACAAATTAAAGTTTGTGGAATGATTTATTAAAAAAAAATATTTGCTGTTGCTGAAATAAGCGCTCACAAACGTAAGAGACAAAAGTGAAACAGACAAATTCAAAGTCAAGTCAAAATCATTTTTTTTTAGCATTGGAACTAATAGCTCACTAAGGTTAAAATAAAATGAAATATATGGATTATATTTTTTATTAAGCGTAGCTTGGGCACGCTTAGACTTATACGGTAGCTTTTAGGATAAAGGATTATCCCTGATTACAACATAAGATGGTCAAGGGCGTACCGACGGAGGGCAGGGAAGACAGCTGTTCCTCTGGAATACGAGTAATGTACCTATAGTATTAAAAATGTTCGTATTTTACATAGTCGGTAGCTACATATAATCAAAAAAGAATGCTCCCATGGGCCCTCCTTTGATGATTTGAAAATAAAGATGTCGTTTAGTCACGCTCAACGCTAAACACCTGCGTTACCGACTTGTTGTCAACCAAGAATTCGCAATGCGATATCCCAACATTCGCAACTCACGCTATTGATAGACCGCAATTGAGTCCCTACCGACCGTATGATTTATTTACAACGCGCAACGGTAAAACCCTCGTAACGAGTTCATTGTAAAACTATTATAAAGTCGTCACCTCGTTAAATAGAACTTCTATTATAATTAATTTCATTATCAACGATAAGCGTTGGCAAACGGTAGCGCTAAATCAAGTACACATAGGTACACGACTCTGTTAACGAGGAACTGCTACCAGGAGATTGACACAGAATAATTAAACACAAATCTAGCTGTGAAGCATTTATTAGCTCAGTGACTTGTGTCGATGGTAAGTGATTGGAGGATTGCAACGGCGGCGTTCGGCCTCACAGGGTCAAGGGCCCCGCGCCTAGCTGAAAATTAAACGCTATGTACAGAAAGTCCAAAAGTTCAAGGTTTTAATAATTAAAAAAATTCTAAACGCTATATTATTCCGCGAGTAAAGCTCCGCGACAAGTAAAGCACAGGTGCGATCGCAATGTGGCAAAAAAATTATAAGCGGTTCCGTGTTCCGGAGGTTATCCTTAAATAGCAGACGTTATGTCTTGTCGGCATAAAAACTTCCTGTAGTTAGGCTGACCACTAACTCCTTCAATTCGCACAGGAGTAGCAAGCATGATGGAGTGAACTATAGTCTTCCTCAGTCACGAGGATAGACCCGTGCCTGTTAGTCGGCCATTAATGGGTAGGAGAAATAACCACTGAATACTTTTCTCGCCTAATAATGAACTGGTGGAGTACTGAGTAGCGGGCCAAGGGTTGAAGCCACAGTTTATCTATGTAACCTGAACTAACATACTGAATCTATTATGAAATCTATATTTCATGTGTTATTTTATACCTCGATACATAACATTTTCGTTCACTTGTAGCATCGATAAGCTCATTTCGTTGTATTTATTTGCTACTAAAGTGGTTGTAATCCTTCCTCCACACTGTTATCACATCTAAATCGCCGTGCCGAGATAGATACTGTATACAAGTGGCTCTTCAATAGAAATCAAGATAATACGCAGTCGAAAACATCAAAAGTTTAACTCTGAATGTCGGCTGCAATTTTATTTTATCTGAGCCTATGCAACAATACGGATAAATACGGATTCTTGAAAAAAAAATACTAAATCATTTTTAAAGTAAATATATATTTCCAAGTAAATCCAATTTTAAATTGCCACTCGGCATGTCATTGCCATGCCGTTGGCCGTAATACTAGTTGATTTAACCACCACCAAGCGCCGCGCCTACAGATGTGATTATCAAAAACTAAAAAACACACTATGAAAATATTGTATTGTCATCGGATCTGGACTCGTGTACAAATTTTTAGGCCAATCGGAGCTCAGGAAGCGGGTTGAATTTATATCTTTATATATCCTTTGTTAGTTACTTACAAGTGAGGCTGGTAAACGCGTGTTAAATAGAAGTAGAAATGTAATTAGCGCGCCAAAATCGAGCCAGTCCACCTTCGAACAAAAATCAACTAGATAACGTGTCAAATACAAAATTAAAGCTAAATTCCATCCGCGTGCGTCTATCTGTGTGCCAAGTTTCATCTAAATCCGTTCAACTGTTAGAGCGTGAAGGAAACCCAAACATCCCAACATCTTCACATTTCAATTTCATTTCTAACTTTCACATTTATAATATTAATATGGAAGTATGTATACTTCCATATGTAGACTAGATTTTTCCTGCGACTACATTCGCGTCGAATTTTCATCCCCTATTTCCCCACAGGTCGAAGTTTCAAAAATCCTAGAACAATTTTATTTAATGTTTATATTATATTCGACGATGAAGATCTTACTAGCTTTCATCCCTCATTTCAATCCATTTGCGATAAAATGTAACAGACAAGACACAACACACAGAGTAACTTCCAGGAGTTTCTTAATTTGTCTTCACCACAAACTAATTCTGAAATTTAAGAAATTCGACAATATAAATTACTTAATTATACATGAAACTGACAAGTACGTTAACCCTATTCAAATTATAGATAGCTTAACGTGCCCTACGAAGCACGGGAATACACATGAAATTTATGCCAGTAACGGTCGCCCATCCTTCTCCCGACCTCGCACGTTGTCGCTTAACCTTTCCGATCCCTAACGATCGAAACATGCCGTTGGGCTATGAACACTTCTTTTAAATTATTTACTTGATTAAAAATATTAATAAGTATTTTATTTGATCTATAAACGCAATATGTTTTCTCACACTCTTGACTCTATTGTCAGTGTCATTAACAATTGAGTTGGTATATATTCTATTCTATTAAATGAGGGTAATTTGATAAATAATTAATCTAGACAAAACAAAACAACCATCCATGTTTGTGAAATTTACATACTCGTACAGGTGTCAACGTGAATCTCACAACGTTTGAAATTAAATCATCAAAACATGTTCATAATCTTATTATTATCTAAATATAAATGTTAAGTGTCGTTATAGATTTATTTGTGCCCACCGTACAAGGAAGAATGCCAATAAGAGAACGTGCCAATTTCAACTATTCAGTTATTTACGAATGAAGTCAAGTAGTAGGTACAAATCTTTATTTGAAATAAATCGTTAATGAAATCACCGAGCCCTAATCTACTAAATATTTAAAAATTAATAATGAAAAACGCGCGGTATCATAAAACAACGGACGAAATTGTCATAGGTGATTGTAGTGCTATCGATAAAACTGTCATAATAGTTAAGTATTATTAGGTCGTCAAAGAAGAATTATGTTACAACTTACTAATTACTAAAGAGGCTAGTTATAATAACGCGTGATAAATTTAATAATTCACGCATTATTATAAGTATTGCATGTTACATAATACTGTTATTTCTTGTTACAGGTTTAGACTTCTTAGAACATGGAGCAGATTTCGAAGCTGCAATATCGGCAACAGGTAATATTTTTTTTACCATTTTTATCATTTTCTAATTAATTTATATTATTTTAATCAACTATTGGCAATTTTCCAAGACTTTAACTTTCATTGTGTTTGCATGCAATCCCTGAGCGGAATCGGTGAGTCACGAATGCAATGACGTTATATAATCTAGAATTATAGATAGCTACCATTATTGAGATGCTTGTTACTTGTCCCATTTCAATCTGTGCTGATTATTTTTACGTCATCATTACCTATCTATTCGTTATATTTATTAGGGATAATATAGATTTTAGGGATAGGTAAACATATCTATCATATATCATATCTATAAATGTAACAACATTTAGTACAATTTTAATTATGTATGTTTGAAAATTACAAAAAATGCATTTGATTTAATAATCATTTATGACTGTTCTTTGTAAGAGTTAGGTTATATGTAAAAAATACAACAACATCAAGAACATATTATCTTTATTGTACACAGTATTTTAAACATAAATACAATTTAGAGTTAACCGTACAATTATCCTTATCGCTGTAAGAGCGATATCTTCCAGGCAACCATTTGTACCTAGGTACCTATTGAATAAATCTGAAGCGGTACTAACATTTTTCTAATAAGGTCTTCTAAAAATAAAATTAAGTTTGATACTCAACAAATTAAAAAAGAAATAGATTTACGTAAATGGGACATTTTGGAAATGGGAGAAGACGCCAGTCCCTGAAACACAGTTTCATCTACCACAGGGACTCTGGTCCCTGGTAGGTGTGTGTCTGGTCTCTGGACCAGATACACATGTGATTAAATAAATAAACAATATTATTATTATCACTACGTTAACATTAAAAAAGTCGTTTTTACTTTTTGTAACAAATAAACACCTGTGCTTTTTCTCCTGAAATCAGGTTTCGGTCGATTCCATTTCTGTCTGTTGGCGATAACGGGTCTGATCTACGCCAACACAGCTATCGGGATCACCATCATCTCGTTCGTGCTGCCCGCGGCGACATGCGACTTTCGAATGACGTCATCCGACAAGGGCTGGCTTACCGCCGCCCCTATGTTAGGTAAGTTCTACTGACTTCAGCCATTGATGGTCTACTGCAGGTCACCGGTCCATTGCTTTTTTATCATCCGGAAACGCTAATGCGTTTGCACTGCTAATGCAGTGCCTCTAGAGTTGCAATTGTCAGGTCAATGGTGAGTAGAAACCGTCAGAGGGCTCATCTGCCTAGTTATAGTAATTATGAAAAAGTGTCTTCTCATAACTCGGAAGGCATATACTTCATGCTGCTCCAGGGCAGATTGTCGAAAGAGATTAGTGGTCAACAAGTGTCGGAAGCTTTTATAGTTAGACTGTTATCTAACGATAACAACGGGCACCGACGGAATTGTGTGCCTGGACACCTCTTTTTTTTGACTAGGGGGAAACCTTCAAAAGGTACCCCGTGTCATGGGAGCGACACAGGGTTATGTGAGATTTCTACCGCACTAAAACCCCCTGGTGGCCATCCTCAACGGCATGTGGAGAACTCCAGGAACACAACCGGAGCCCATTACGCGCGATGCGCATTCGGGCCCATCTCTGGGTAGATATATACCCTACGGCACTGTATGGCCACACGCTACGCCGTCAATCCCGGGGCTGTTGGTAGACGGTTCGAGCTCCCAGTCTGGCCGTCAACCCAGTCAGTCAACCAGGCCCAGACAACCCCGAAAGCCCCCTTTTAGTCGCCTCTTACGACCGGGGGTTACCGTAGCTCGTATTTTGGTACCGAGCGTGCAGGGACAGTGCCCGGATACCTACGAACTTTTTTTCCTACTAGCGGTCACCCTTCAGCGGACTGTGCTGGTTGTTTCCAGTCAGTTTATGAGTGCTTTCGGTATCTTTCTAGTCGACAAACGAGCTGGATCACTCTTTGCCAATTACCATCTAGTGCCATACGCCAGATCCATATATCTATCCTCTGTAAGAAGGTCCCGAATTGTACAGGCTTTTAGCATCCATAACTCAGAAAGTTTCTTTTCATATAAATTATCTATAGCAAATAACTGGTTAATAGGTACACCTACAGCAGCGATGAGGTAATAAATAGCAGTCATAGCCTAACGGTTTGAACGTTGGTCCCTCGAACGGGAGGTACTGGGTTCAAATCCTGCTGCGTGCACTTCTAATTTTTAAAGTTATGTGTGTATCAGAAGTTGATTATCACTTGCTACGCTGAAGGAAAACATCGTGCGGAAACCTGCACTCCCGAGAGTTCTCCATAAAGATCTCAAAGGCGTGTGAGGTCTACCAATCCGCACTTGGCCAGCTTGGACTATGGCCTGTACCTCTCACACTGTGAGTGGAGATCCCAGCTCAGTAGTGGAACAAATACCTATAGGATGCAATAATGATTGTTTCAAGAGTCGATTTAACTATATTTATTTTTGAATCTTCAGGTATGGTAATCGGATCTTACTTCTGGGGCTGTCTAGCAGACACCAAAGGTCGTAAATTGGTACTGGTCTCAACGCTGCTTATCGACGGGTTCGTTGGAATCCTGTCCTCTTTCGTACAGATTCTCCCCATCTTCATGGCTTGCAGATTCATCAACGGTTTTTCGTGAGTGTTTTGAGAGTCCTTGTTAAGTTTCTAGTCCTTATCTTGCTATAATATAGTCTTCGACAAACATTCACGATAGGACACAGTGATCGCAAACGTCACCGCGTTGGCTTTCCCGAACGGAACACTTATATTAGAATTCTGCAAATAATTTATTAGAAAATGAATATTATTATGATGGCTACAAGACCTACATTAAATTTCTGTTGTGTTCTACTTGCAGATATTAGAAATTCGGTAATTATAATATGATTCGATTGTTATCAATATCGCAAGAAAACCATTGTATATGGATTTACAGTATTAACGGT
>DWKC01000497.1:0-12548 GCA_018249195.1 Racta chiria
TGACCTCCCGTTCCGGAGACCAACGTTCAAATCATTAGGCTATCACTGCACACCGTAGACACCTTAAGTCCACTTATTTAGCCTAGTAGTATATTATTCTTACACGTTGACCTTATAAGATAATATTAATTATAGTCCGGTGTGTGCGTCCCGTACGCACACGAATATATCATATCGTAGTTTGCGTGCGCGCGCCTGTTTATGTATGTGTATGTGTGGATGCGTTCGTTTGTGAATTTACGAAATCATGTATTGTGCAATGATTTTTTGTTGGAAGTAGGTATCGCTGATCGATTTAAATATTTGGTCAAAGCATTCGGTTGAATGGAATCTGTAATCTATATGAGGTAGATGGTATAATTGTTGTATGTCGTTTGGACAGCGCTGATCGAGAGGAGAGCTTGCCCGGAGGAGAGCGAGGACACGTCGTCTTCGCACTTCGCGCGGGTGCTCAAGCAGCTCGTGCAGGAGAACATCCCCGGCCTGCCGCCCGGCGGCGGGCTCGCTGCCAAGTGAGTGAACCATTTGATTCTAAGAATTACGACATAGTCTACGGCTGATGTATTATTTTCTATTGGAGTCTATGACTTTGTGCCCTGCGAAGACTGGAATCTTGCCGACTGGCGAGTTAGGTCTGATTAAATCCGTGGGTCACTTAGGGTCTACCGCTACTTATCGGAATTTAAGTGCCTCAATCCGAACACAATTATAGTTGTTACTTGATCCACGCACTTTTTTTAGATTCTCAATTAATAGTATATGAACACATTAAATTACCTTACATTAACCGATTGAAGATGATTTCCAGTTATTTCCAAAGATTTAATTGTATATACATATAATCGTAATACTTTCCAGGCAAGCGCTGTTGGACAAAATATACAGGGAGTACTATCCGGACCACATCGACAGCTCGGAGACGTTCGAGTGTCAGGCCGACGTGGCCGACTGCTCGGAAAGCTTCGGGCCCAACTGAGCTACTGCACCCTCGACCGTATGACGCATGAGTTTAGGCTCACAGTCGACTTGCAAGGAGTGGTGACCCCGGGCTCTGTGCAGGTGACCCCCACTACAATAATGTCTGTTGAGTCTTCCCAATTTCAAATTGGAATATAGGATTTGAGGTGGATTTGGATTTGTTACAGAAATAATCAGTAAGAATTTTATAATTTTTCTATTAAATTTACGTAGTAATGACGTCAAGTTAGTAACATTAACGTGATTGGTGAGGCTGAGACGCGGGCATTTTTTCGCAGCTGACAACTGACATATGACAGCCGGGCTCGGTGTTGCCAATTTACTAGTCGCTGTTTCGTCCTCGAGTCTAATTTCTAAATGACCTGAGCTGTTTTTCTACTACAATTATAGAAAATAAATTTAATACATATCCATGTTACATTAAAACGAATCACCTGAACAGAGCCTAATATTAATGTAGATTTAGATTTTTGTTTTGTTTTTTAAAGTCAATGACTATGACGGTCGATGATGATTCCTCGAAAGGAATTGCAAGTGCAGGAGTCTTCGGTAGTCTCGAAAATTATTTTTGGAATGCGTTTTCATAGTGTTTCAGAGATATAGGACGCTTCATCTGTTTTAATGTTCGGAGAAGATGATCTTCGCGTTGAAACCAGGTTTTGGTCGGTAAATTTTATGTGGTGTTTAACTAATGTAGCACGTGGCTCAGTTTACGATAGATCCAGTGAATCTGAACAAAGGGGTTAGATACAATATTTATAAACTAGTTCAATCCGTTTTAAATGTATCAATAAAATACAATATCTATGTAAAAACGTTAGTTGTAAGCTACTAAACTTGTGTTGCATACGGTTTCATTCATAACGTAGAACAGATTGTTGTTAGTACACCTGCCCGCACGGGTCGTGCTCTGGGTACCGTAATGTGTGCGGGTGAACCTCGATGAGATGTAACTTGTGTGTATCTAATGACAGGGATACACACTCCCTGGCTGGCGACTGAGGGCGACGTAACTCCACTCACACCGTCGCCGCTAATATTGCGACCATGTTTTTGTATATAAAAAATGAACACGTCTCGAAGATAACAACAGTGTGAGTGCAACCCCAGACACTGTACAACTATTATATTTAGAAGTTACTTCATCTATGTTGGTTGCCGTTGATTTTGTCGCTTATTCAAAAACCTGAGGGGTTGTATCAGAGATCCGAATTAAAAATTATGACGCTGAGTAGCTTCTGGAACGTTACTGAAATAGTTTGCGATTATGTGAAAGAGAAGCGGTCGAATACATGAAGACTATAGTCATAAAATGGACGACAACTACTAGTTGAAGTTGTTTTTAAGAAACCCTAATAAATGTATTCACGTGTTGATTCGGCACTTTGTGTCACGCATGCGAGTGGTAAATCTTAAGTCCTCCCAATGTGTACATTTAATTCTAACTATTATAATACCTTCTCGCACTAACTGTACATAAATATTAATCAAATACTCTGTATTTTTGCGCTGTGGAAAGCACTTCCATTTCATTGAGGATTCCTTTTTCAAATAAGCTTTACGCTCCTGGCTAATAATTATTGCAACGGTAATACGTCATTATTGACTAAGCTGCTGTTTACAGCCATATTGCACTAGCTAATTTCGAACGAGTTGAAAGCGAAGAGAACACGCGACGAACACGAACTTGATGCGTGTGTTCCGCGGATGTAGATTTATTTTTTAGACATCCGTGAATGTTAATGCAAGAATTGCGAAGATTCTCATCATCGGATACCCATAACATCCCTAGAATTATCCTTTCCTATACCATCACGTGCTTCCACGGCGGTAAATATAAATTACAATTCAAGTACATATGTTCATTTTGTGGCACAAACTCTGTTCCTCGTCAAAAAAAAATAATATATAAAATAATGTGTGAATGATTTTTTATTCTCATATATACACGACAATGACGCGTTGTTACTCGTTCATAGATTGTAGTTTTTATTTTTTACCTGTCACACCATTGAACTTGTTCATAAATGTCATGATAATCTATGTGTAATATAGTGGTTTGAGTAAAATAGTGATTAAAGCCGATTAGTGTAACTTAATGTGAAATTTCTTATTTTGTGTCGCCTAAATCGCACTTTTTTTCGGCTTGATTTGTATCTGTGGCATATATTTGATATTTGACAGATTCGCCAATTGAAGTAATAACCGTTAAATCGTGTTTAACTATATCAAGGTAAAAAATAATTATTTACACGTCAAAATGCACTATTTCGGGGGTCCCTGTTGTTTGTTTTTTAAGAACTTCCGCTATGCCATAGATAAAAATCTGATATTTCCTGTCAGGCCAGTTGAATTAGTTAATTTACTAAATAATTATTCCTATATACCTAATATATATTTTATGTCACCTATTATTTCATATACAAGCCTAAATATCTATAATAAGATAAAATAAATTTTCAATTTTGCGCTCGAGATTATTATGGAGTCGGAGCGCATAGACAAGTCACTGGGTTCTGCAATAGGCAATTCAAGTTTGGAATATCTTTTGCGCTGGCGCCATATTTTTTCGACGTATAAATTATATGCGTAGTGTCTCTTTGTACATAATCTACATTTTCAAAGTAGTAGTCAATGTCCAACACTTGAAGTCGTCTACGTCATAGAATTCAATATTATTATTATAGCTTAATGTAATGAATATTGTTTGGGAATCGGAGTATTCGTCGGGTTCTTGATATTTTTAGTTTATTATATGAATTTCGTTTAAAGCGGTCTTCGTTTTTATACTGCGTTTTCTATTGCTTCTTTGTTTATATTAGGCGTTGTCTAAATTTGTCTTTGATATTTTTAATGTTACATGTTGCTTCTAAATTGCCTTGTACTTAGTGAAATCCATAATTAACATTTAGTATTTTGGTATCTTTTGTTTTGGAAAGTTTATTATTTCGACCACACGCTTTACTGTAGTGGAGTCCTAAAATTCAATATCTGTAGTAATAATTGTTACCAATTATAACGATATGTACTGAATTCATTTTAAATTTGAGCTTAAACGTGAAGTTTTTGTACTCGATCCATGTTCTAAAGAGAATAAATGTATGGGGTAAAGCTATAATTAACTTAAAATGAATTCAGTCTGAGGATTTCGTTTTCATTTCCTCGTGTAAATAGAATGAGAAATACTTTTGTACCTGCTCGAGTGGAAAATTAAAGTTTTAACCAAAAAAAAAATTAATTAGTGAAAAATATTAAAGTTCCAAATCACTTGCTATTTTCGACCTTTTTATAAGGCAGTAGGATCAGAATTTAGTCAAAGTAACTACTATTTACTGTCTCACGGCATATTTTGTTAAGCAGCTGATACTCGGATTGAATGATAACTTTCATTGTAAGCATACGCTACAATACACTAAAATCTTTAGAAATTGACTTTACTAACAGCCCAATTACTTTTTGTTTGCTACCGTAACTCCGTAAGGCTTTTCCCGTTACCCATTGTACGTAGGCAGTAACATGTTTTATGGTTATTCCACCCCCCCTTGATACCTGGTTTATATTTTACGGTATTTTGTAATTCGATCCCAACTTTTATACTTTCGATCTCCTAAAAATTATTGTTTTGAAATTATCATTCGTCTGTAATATTGTCGATACGTGAGTCGTGTCCACACCAAATGCATTACTGTACTACACTGAATATTCGAAAGTAGAAAATTTGGGAGCGATTTTGCTGCAATGCATTGATAGATTTCAGTGCTCCGACCCTCAAGTCACGTGTTAAACGGTTCTGCAAAGTGTCAATGTTTAATTTTTCGGATCAGTACCTACGTATTCGCGCCATTTTAATTAATTTGGCGCCATTTTTAATATGACGTTTCGTTAATGTCACTCGTGTCAATAATTTAACAAACAATGAAAATTGAACATTAGCGCTTTGACTGGAGGGGTTGTTTAGTTTATTTTTTGTAATTATTTAGATAATATTCGTTCTTCTATTTTGTGAATTAGACCAAATATAATATCTGGTGGGGTTTTTGAATTGGAATAATTTCGTCAGATCCGAGACTTGTAGTTACATAGGTTTACGTATGGTTGTTTTTTTTATTATAATTTTGCTTTCAGACGAAAGTCCACAAGAGTGTGTCTCGTTATATCTAGTAGACGCTTGAACAATAAATAAATACCTGTACGTACCTTTATAGTATTCATTTTATTTTTTAACACAACCAATAATGCCATTTTGTGCTTTCGATCCCCTACTAATATCCCCTGATATTGATCCAATACTATATTTAGGTTTTTGCAGTCGAACGAGTACTCTGGTCAGCTGATAATAAGTAAACATCGAAGGCAATAAACCCGCCTATGGACATAGTCACAACTAGGGACGTCAACAATGCGTTACCGGACCTGAAACGTTGGATACATTTCTTAAAGTAGTCCTTCATACTTTAGTGGAAATATCAATTTTACGCAGGCTCTTCTACTAGCGCGTTTTGGAGCCGCTTTACTACGAGACTATGAAAACTCAAATGTCACTAACTTCGACGACGCGTCACGGTAGAATAGTCTAGGGAAATATTTTGTCGTGATGCGCTGCCACCGCTAATGTAGTTAAAGATTTATGAATATGTCGAATTGTCCCTAACTGGGGGAAATTTTACTAAGTAACAAACATAACGATTGATGTGAGACTCAATTAGGATTCAATTATCATTGTAACAAATTGTCTATTCTGTTAAACCTTAAATATTATCACAATAGAATCGTAATTTCATAGTAAACGAGGCTTGTACTTTAGAGTAAACCACAGAATTTCAAATCAAAACTACGTGAGAAACAAAGAGATTTATTGATTAAGAATTGTTCTACAAGCCCTGCAATAACTTACTGTCGAGAATCAATTGTAATACTATTGATTAATACAATACCGCATGTGTCAAACTATTCTTACTTCCTCTCAGTTTCAACAATGGCTAGTTATCCTATATAGATGCTAGTGTTGAACAATAGTCAGAAGTCTGGATAAATCGGGGAACAAAACAAAATTTATATACCATAGTTTATTGACTAGTCTAATTCATCAATCGTAGAAGTAGTTGATATCTCTGATGAGGTTTTCACCGGCACGGTGAGCGTCGAGCGTGGCCCACATGGCTGTGTCGTCGCTCTCCTCGGGCTTGCGACGTTTCACTTGTCTCGCTTTCCACGCCTTGCTGGCCGCTAGCGCTTTCTGGAACACATACTACCGAAATTAGAGGGGGTGTAGCATTCCTTAGCACGTTATTCTAAATTTATTATTGAATACTGTTACTTTAATTAATATCTTTGGCACAAATCCGTACAGGCTGTCGATTCCGCAAATTTACAAGTGCTTCAATTTAGTCGCAATTGGATTTCAGCAGAATAATTTGACATATTTCGTTTTCCGTTAACCAATGGTATTCCAATGACATGCCATCCAAAATGCCATGTTAGCAGAATAGACAAATTGTCATATTTAATCTCAATTGAATCGTAATAGTCTGTGATTTAACAGAATCGGCCCCTAGAGTAAAGTTACTTTTTTCGATAGCTGTGAGTATGGTAATTTCAGGAACCGACTAAATGTTGCCGTAACTTCATCGCATAGTGTCTGTGCACCCTCCCCTCCCCCTCCCCCTCCCCCTATCTACTTGATATTAGAGAACCCCTGAAATCAGCTGTGAAATTGGCATAAAGGCATCTAGTTCAACTACTAATTCTACAATAGCTTACATCTTTACGCTCCTGGAAGACTTCATTTCGATATTTCTCTGATTCCTGTTTCATCGCTTTAAGTTCACGTTTAGATTTACTGTACCTGCAACGAACAATCTATACTAAAATGGGAAAACCACCGAAAATACAAAAAAAAGTGTACACGAGGTGCATATATTTAAAGAGACACGTCTCAACGTTTGAATAGTTAAATTCAGCCAATTCACGTATTTTGTTTTGGATTAAAATTAAGTGTATAAAGAATGATGTACATCATCATTGCAACCCATTCCTATCCCACTACTGGGCTACTGAGGTGTATAGGATATAGTCCACCCTGGCCAAGTGCGGATTGGTAGACTTGACACTTTGAGGACTTTAAGAGAACTCTCGGGAGTGCAGGTTTCCTAGCGATGTTTTCCTTCACCTTAACAAGTGATAATCAACTTCTGATACGTGCATACATAACTTTGAAAATTGGAGGTGTGAGCAGAAGGATGGCGTACAATACTGAGTAAATATTACTGTAAATTATGAGGAAAATCATATTTAGCCTATATATAGCTACCTATCAACGTGAAACACAAATTATGCACACCCATAGACACCTGATTTAGAATATTCTATTACAATACATACATTACACTGAAATATTTTTACTAAGAGTGCTCGCAACACATGACCCAACAAACAGACAAAAGTTATAAAAATCGCTAAAAATGAGTTTATCCTAAATATCCTCCTTATATTATACGTTACGTACGTTAGGTTAGGGAAGAACAGTTTATTGATTACATAAGAACGTAACAATAACTCGTTATATAGATGATAGATAACTGAGAAAATTCGTTCCAGTGCGCAGAACCTTCGATACCGTTCTCGAAAACTATAGCCATATCGAGGTTGGTATTTATTCATGATTGATGAGGTCACATAAAGCTTGACTAATTAATAATTATAATGATGGTTACTTGTGGTGAAGCAACTTATGTGCGAGATAGTGGACGGGGTTCCGCGGTTGCGCAGTGGCCACGTCGCGCAACGCGAGCGGCAGGATGTGCCCAAAACTAGCCCACAGGTAATTCGATGTGTCGGGGTCCAAACTTTCTGCAAATGTAAGTGCGCAATTTGTATTACTGTATGTTTTCAAATAAAAAAGATATATGTTCCTTTAAACAGTATTGTCGACTCGACGGCCCTTGCTATAGGAGGCGAAACGAGGGTAGTCACTCGTTTTTCCTATAAGCTAAGGGCAGCGTTTCCGACTACAGCGGGAATCAAAAATATTGTAAGATCCGTGCACGGCATTGGTTGTAAATGTATGGTTATAACAAATGTGGTTTGTTGCAGCTTAAGTACGCTCTTTCAGCTTTCAAATTTTTAGTAGCGTAGTTATATTGTAGCTGATAAAATATTTATCAGCAGAGACCTAATATGTATCTCTGTGGCAAATTTCATTACAGAACGGTTGTAATTTTAGCGTGTAAGCGTAACAAATATCAATCCTCACAAACATTCTCATGTAATCTGGAGGGCTGCCCGTGGTGCTACAGTATTGTTACGCCACTGCACATTTGCCCTGTTAGCTTTGCGCAGAACTCGCCGGCATCTTAATTTACAATATCAAATGAGCGAATGCTAACCGCTCAAATCGACGTCTTCGACAAGCGGCAGAAAGGTTATGTCATTGGGGTCCTTCATCCTCATCTTGCAGCCGTGCATCTCTTTCATCGAGTGTCCACAGTCGGCGGTCGTCTTTTCGAACACGTCGTTCTGCAGCTTGTACGTGCTGGTGCACGAGCTGATCTTGTACTGCTTGGAACGGTCCGCGCCCAGTACGAAACGGCCCATCGCATCATAGCAGTATTTCTCGTTTTCATCCGGCTGTATAACATACCTTTAAATTTACCAGTCTACTTAGACCTATGGTCTAATGTATATGCTATGTATGCATAGCTTTGAGTAAAACGTAAGAAATGAAGATTAGAAATTATATGAGAGAATCGAACACATGAACCTACGACTGAAAATTTGTGGCAATTCCCTTGGTGTTGCCTGTGTTAGACAATTATGGCCACATACCACCAGATGGCACTTCTTTCCTCTCATCAGCGATAATAGGAAACCAAACTGCGAGCGCAGACGCACGATATATAGCAGTTGCAGCAAAGCTTTCCAGCGATCTAAAGATTTCTGAATTTTAACCCAGTTCTGTATTAAATAAAGACGTCTCCGAATGACGTGTAGTTCAATAAAAATGCATTAGTTCTTAAAATACCTCACATAGAGCGAAGCAGTAAACCAATAGATACCTCAACGAACTTGCCCTCGCAATCGACGTGGCAGATCTTGAGACCGAAATCAAAGAAGTACACTTGATGGCCGTACTCGTCTATGAAGTAAGGCCCGATGTCGTCCGTGTAAATGATGCGATTTGCTCCTAAGATCATAAAGGTTTGTAGGTTTCCATAGGGAAGTAATAAACGGTTTATTCGGAGATTACTTCTCCGACTTGAACCATTTTCATGTAACAACAAAGTCGATAAAAATAAAAGCATCATTTATCTCCATAGATAATTAATTACTCGCTTAATTGTGGCGGCCTCGATTATTAACCCCAATCCCATACTGACAGACCAGGGTGTCGTAAGAGTAAGAGACGACAGGTGTGAGCTGCTTGGAGATGTGGCTTTGCAAAAGGATTGTGTTACCAATATTAATATTATTACAGGTTTAAATACTATTCATAAGCTGGTATAGCTATTACGACATTCTTGCTCGATTAAGTCGCCAAACGATTTGCCGTGTTCTGGCTGGCTGGGGGCATGAGAACTAGTTCTTATATTCTTTATCCCCGTCCTTTAGTTCCTTCTTCCTGGTCATCGCCCGTCCTGAAGCGATTTGATGTTGGTGTGCCCGAGGTTCGTTAGTGTTATGCTGCATGGCAGTTGCTTCAACGATGTGCAACTTTCCTTCTGTCTTTGTCTTCCCGCGTTAGGGACTCTCCATCCTGGTGTTAATAATGTCCATAGGCGGTGGTGAGCACTTACAATCTGGTGACACTTCTGCTAGTTTGTCTGATTGTATGATTTAAAAGTCTACCAAGCGATAACCGACCATCTTACTCTGGTTTCGTTCTTTCGCTCTACTTGTGATATACTTATTTTAAATGAAAACTTTAAAAGCTGATGGATACATTTCAAACTAGTACACATGCATCATGATTTACCATATTATATCGCAGTAATAACGGAATAGTGATCAAGGAGACTACGTATATTTATGATTCATACGCTAAGCATTTAATAGAATAGGCATAAGAATACCCCTGACACTTAAGAAGCTCATCAAGGCCTTAGCTGCGTTAGTCCGCATCTCCTTGACTACCCGGAGATTGTTCTGCAGAGTCTTCTCTGTTTCTGACCAACATTGACCCTTAGGTCCATCGCTGAATGGACATCTAAATAATGAGAAAAAAGTGCCTAGTATACTACCAATATTTTTGTAACAGGTTGGTTTCTCTAATTTGAGGCGCCTGGCACAAGGATTGGAAGTAGAGGTTTGCCCGGTATTGGTAATTGGTCGCCGTCGTTAAAGATCATCTTTAACGCGAAATGCATCGCCAACTCATAGCAAACCAAAGGAAGCAGTAGCTCGTCTGAACTAGGTTTCCAGCTGTGCGACTATTGTATATCTTCACCTAACCTTGACTATATCGTAGTTGCTATCAAATTACCTACCTACGTAAGAAGCAAGAATTTTCAGCTGATGTAACTCACTCAATTTTCTTGAATATTGCTAGTTGTTCAAGTATATTTTTTTCCTCTTCGCGCAATTTTTTGACCGCGTCAGCGATTTGCTTAAACTCTGCGACGCGATCTGCCCAATAATTGAACTCTTCTACCAATCGAGAAACTGGCACGTGTTTGGAGTCTTCGATCTTGTCTTTTAATATCTCCATGCCGCGCTGAACCTAATTGGAAATAAATTCTAATTTGTAGCCCCACCGATTGTAGCCAAACCGGAGCAGCTTGGTGGAGTATCCTCTAGGCCTCCTTAGTCGCGAGGATAGACTGGGCTCAATATTGGGCCTTAGATGGGTTGAAGCCACTAATCTGTAGTTTTGAATATGAGGAAGGAGCGTTTTTTATTTCTCACTCAGCACGATTCTTACTTTCCATCTAATGAAAAGTAAAATTGTCTGTTCACAATCCTTAAGTCCCTTAAGTTATTTTAGTTGCAAAAAATCAAATGTATCAAGGAATCATAACGAAACTGTTGCAGGTGAGTGAAAACCACCAAACGTCACTTAGTCAGTAGCGTTTCACTATCCTCATTCTAAAAAATGCCCAATGTACAGCATCTGTTGAGACAAGAAGTAGAAATAACTCTTACTTCTGCGATTTCTATAGAGGAGCGAGTATTTAGACGGGATATGTTGAGGTGTTCCTTATTCTTGTCGTACAGTTGGTTCACCAGGCTATTGACGCTGGAGGTACATCGCTCCTGCAGGCATTTCACATTGTTGCGGGAGCGGAGCAGGATCTCTTCCAGACTAACGCGGATCCTATTCAGCTTTAAAAGAATAGCAGTTATAAATGAGACACCTTTGGCCACTCAGTTAAGCCGTGCCCACCGTCATGCAAGTGGGTCGAAATATCGGCGTGCTATTTAAATATAGTGAGGACCCGTAACAAAGTAGGTGTAATGTAAAGTCCAAGATGATACAAGTTTAAAATCATAAAATAAGCACGGGTCCAACAAAACTACAACTGATACCACGTTTAAGTACATAAATACAAATATTTCAATTAAAATTTAGAGTGCAAGGAGTTTGAATCGGATTGTTTGACATTGGACAGTAATTCCGCGGATCGTCTCTCGACAAATGCCTGTTCTTAATGTCGACAAACAGTAGATGAAAATTTTGAAGCTTTGTAATGTAGTAAGTTGAAATATTTTTGTAGCGAATATTACATCAATAAAATCTGTATCATAAAAACGAACATATTTGTATTTAGTTAACACTAACATTAACTGGATCCGTCAATAGCAAGGACATATAGGTATGAGTGAAGCGAAACAGTTCATTCTTCTGTTTTAATGATATAGAAAAATGATTTTTGGCGAAATCATCTACTTTCTCTTGCTTGTCGAGTTTTTCTAAATCAGATCTTAGCTGATAGTTCCGACTCATGAAATTGTCGAAGCTCTCTTCTACTTCTTTATAAATTTCTTCTTCAAGCTGTGACGACACTGGAAGAAAGTCTCGTCCAAAATCAATTTGTTTCGCCTGATTCAGGTCTATGGTAGTTTCCATCAATTCCAGTAAATCGTCTCTGGTAGTCACATGGGAATATTTATCTGCGACTTTACACGCCTCTTCCATTGTTTTCGACCAGCAAGTAATAAAACTATTGACTATCTTTTTAATGCCTCCGTAATATTTGTGATACTCGCCGTCCTCGAATCTTACGTTACCCAAGAGCTTGATAAAATTCCTTAACATGGGGGTTACATCTCCGTGAAGTTTGAGAACGGGTTCGACTAAAGATAGCTTACGTACTTCGTATAGGAAGGTTTTATATATATCCATCACAAAGGAGATTAGAATATAAATAATAAAAAGTTCTGACTTAAATGTTTTGAAAAATTACTATTTACCAATATTGAATAAAATTTGATGACATTGAGCACGAACTATGACGTAAAAGTCAAAAATATAAAATTTAATTTTGTTGTCGAGTTACATGGTCATGTTTTTTCAAAATACCTAAAAAAAAATATCAGTGTACTGATGCACTAATGTGTGCTAATGGCATCAGGTC
>DWKC01000498.1:0-12546 GCA_018249195.1 Racta chiria
TACGACGCCCTTTTGAACTGCCAGCATGGGATTGGAGTTGGTACTCTAAACCATCCCAACAAAAACTTCCTGTCATCGTAAGGTTTCTATGTAAAAAGTTTTCCCCATTCTTCGGTATTTTTTATTATTGGGTATATGAGCCTAAAGAAGATGAGTGAAAGAAATTGAAATTATTTCATAAAATCTTAAATTAAATTAACAATACTTTAGTGTTTACAAAATTAACTTGAAACTTATACACAAAGTATAAATTATTGAATTGTTTTTAGTTTTACTGCACTGCCTTGGGGTAGTTTTGTTATTTTGATTTGGCAGTTGCTGAAGATCACGGATAGACAGATTATTGAAACCGACCAAAACACACTACTCTACCTACATCTTTGTATCGTACGTATTTTTCATCTTGTAAACCAAACACGGCATAAGTTTCTGTTTACGGGCTTAGATTACCTATTTATATCTCGTACGTTTATTATACGTAACGTATCGTATTCATTACGTGAGCTCGATGTTCTTGTGATGAAATAAATATTTTGAATTTGAAACGTATTTAGTCACGTACTCGTACATTGTAAACCGTGATCTTCTTAGATTTTTGAGGTTATGTCAATATTTAATAAACTAACTATACAAAAGTTGTTGTTGTGTTATGTTTGACCAGGAATTGAGAAAAGTCAGTTTATATAATAGACGGCTCTAGTCGTGAGCACAACCTTCATTGGTCGGATTGATGTCACCCACACCATCGCTTCACGCGATTGGTTCGTCGGCTGCTTATTCGTGCCGGTAATATAAGAAGTAAGCGTCATGAGCACTGACGGACAAAGTTGGGGGTGATGTACTTTCGGACAATGTCCAGCAATCGCACAACAGCCGCGTACCTAATAGACTATGATCATCACCCGACGAGCCAATCGCGGGAAGCGACGCCGCGAGTGACGTCAATCCGACTAATGAAGTGTTCACGACTCGTGCCAGCTAACGTTTGGAATCAGATATCCGTGTGTGAGTTGTCTATATCTATTCATTTATATTTTTTTAAGTGTTATTGCATTCTACCTTATTTTTTCGTTAGGAAGGTTTCAATCTTTTTATAATTTTTGCCTATATATGTCTGTATGTGTGTATAATTTTCACCTAAGGTACAGTGCAAGATATATCGTACCTTATTCTAAGGCCCTAAAGTATATTTTATGAAGGCATCATCCCCTGGCTTCGTTTCCACTGCGCGCCCTGTCGCCGCGAGTGGTTGCCGCGAGAGGACTTGTGCTTTTCCTTCTTGTCCCGATTCTGGAGGACTTCCTTCTCTTGGCCCTGGCCTCGAGGCTTGCCTGTCACGTCTGTGTTCCTGTTGATGTGTATAGGTTCTCTTAGTACTTGGTACTTGGGAATAACAACACTATATTTTGGGGTATTTAGAACACTAACGATTCCATACTGACAAGCAGGGTGTCGTGAGAGACGACAGAAGTCAGCTGCTTGGTAGTAGGGATTCACGTAAGGGATATATTGTAAAATGGCTGAGCCTGCGACTCCGTTCGCGCAGAATTTGTAATGACGGAATTCTTCAAATTGTCATATCTCTTTTATGTGGCCCGTACATTTACCATCATGTGGCTCGTCTGTTCCTTTGGCATCTTTTACGACAAAAAAAAAACTTGTAACTGTGCCACAAACGCTAACACATAACTCAGCACTGTGGTGGACAACGAAAAAAACACCTATAGCTCCAGAAAAAGCATATATCACATAAATGCCGCCCTGACATCGGACACCATGTTGCATACTGGGTCATTACCAGATGTCACGGCTATGTGTTACCTGGGGGGCGCAGGCCTCTGCCCCGGTCGTCCCCTCCGCGCCTGCGCAGCCTCCCTCCGAGCCCGCATCTCCTCAGGGTTGGAGCAGAAGTCCATCCTATTCCTGCTGGGACCCGCCTTCTCTTCTTCTGTCTGCTCCGGCTCCTCTTCAGACTCCTCCTGAAGACAATAGTGACAGAGTTATTTGAACAATACAAACAGTTCACAACAATTAGGAATAGTTGTGCATCTCACTCACACTTTCCCTTTTTCGCACGTTGCTGGCTGAAATGGCATGTATTTAAATCACACTCATTGGCCAGTTCGGCTAGAGTACCCTTAAAGTTTTCAATTTTCTAAGACAATGCGCTCGACAAGGAGTGATTGTTGTCAAGGATAAATTTATTTTAGGTAAAAAAAAAAATATGGCAAATATGGTGTTAGTACCTCCTGCTCCTTCTTAGCGGTTTGCAGTGCGCGGGGGGTCACGAAAGGCCGGCGGGGGTCGTCGCCGTCGGCAGCGGGGGTCACGCCGTCGGAGTCATAGGTGTCGTCGTATTCGTCCGAGTACATGTTCTCCTCGTCACACACCATGCTGGGGTCATAACATGACAATGTCAATTGTGTCGATAGTTATACTACTATTATAAAACATAGACATTAGACAAAAACATCGTCTGGTAGTGCAAAAATGCAAAGTGGAATTGTGTAGTACAAATAATATAATAATAAGTTGCCTCAACCTTTCCGACTCGTGCGCATCTCGATAACAATAGAAAGTAATTGTGTCTCGCATCTTATGATGCCACGCGGTGTTTAATGTATAGTATGTAATGTATAGTAACAGCCCCTAAAGGGGTAAAACGAGAGCTATTACCATTTTAAATAACAAATATTTATTTGTTATTTTTATTTATTTTTTTATTTTTTTATGTACACAAATAATCATATATTTAATCGATATTGATAAATGATGTACAATGCTTATTTCAAATTTTGTTATATAATTTATATAAATTTACCTGGTTTCAGACAAAATGCTGTTAGTGTTAGGGAATATTTAGACTATATGTAATTTTAATAAGGAAAAAAATATATATCTGTATTTATTTTTACTATTAAAATTTTTGACATTTGTTTATTTAAAAAGGAACTTGTTGGTATATTTTATTATCTTCTGTAAATATTATTTAAAAATGTAATGTGCTTAATCAATTATTAAATAAATTTTAATTATAATAAATTTGCATGCCGAATAGGTATGGAATAAAGTGCCTTAAAATTGTAGACCATATTTTAAGCAAATAAACACAGTTTGATTTGATTTGATAAATGCAAAAGTAACTGTGTATCTATTACGCTTCCACGTGTAAATAATTGAACTGATTTTGACAAAATTTGGTACGGGGTATAGGGATTGAAATAGGATGAAATTTGTATTTTGAAACACAGGATGTTCCCCTACCACCATAATATGTTTCAAATTTTATTCTACTAACGAACCCAAATGCTCAATCATCTGTGGTCACCTTAATGACGTTGCCGATTTGGTTGATCTCTTTATTGAGTTTTTTAATGAAATTATGAAAGTCGCAAAGAAAAATTGAAAAAATTTGCACCCAAATATAACGTCTATAAAGTCAGGTAGTTCCTTATAATACACTTACTTATACTTGCTGTAAATATCAACCCGTTGCCGGACCTCAGTCTTGTCATCTAGCATGTCCTTGATGTTCTTATATTTCGACTTCCGCTTCCCAATATGTATCTTAGAGAGGTCAACATCATCCCTGGTCATCACGTCGAACTGGTCCCCGTCGAACACGTTGAGCCGCGCCACACCCGTCTCCAGGAACTTTTGGTCTAATGGGTCCTCTGGGATTATGGGGAGGTTTTGGTCTAGTCCTGGAAATGTCAGGTTTGTAAGAATCGAATATGTCTGTAAATAATCACCACAAAATTTTATATGTATATGTAATCTTAATAAATATAATTTACGTGTCACTTTGTCCGCGATGGCCTCCCTAAAGTACTGAACCGATTTTAAACAAATTTTGCATACTGTGCAGATTGATCCAGCTTGTATTCTATTTCTCAATTTATAGTCGCAATATTTTTTATTGCTAAATATTTGTTTATTATCTGACAAAGTGCACTGAATTCCAAAATGCTGTCACCATTACAATGCTACATTATCCCCGAGTAACATGCTGTTTTTACGGCTGTTTTTATGAACAGGCATGGGGCACTAGAGTACGCGAGAGGGGCGCACATGTATCAAATAGGTAGCTGAGCGGCTCAAACGCGCAATTACCAAATAAACGACCATCCGCGTGAAGCCGGTACTTGCTGGTAGTGTATATATTTAAATAATGTATTATATATTATTTTATTGTTACCACCAGCCACATATTCTCACCATTAACCTGGGCTGACTGGTAGACATCAAGGTCCACCCTTTGTATGATTGTGTAAGGTTTAACAATAAAAAAATATATCCCACTAATTTTACAAATGTGAAAATTTGTGAGGATGGATGGTGTTTGTTGTTCTTACACGCAAAAACTACTAAACGATTCTGAATGAAATTTGACACAGAAATAGACTATAGGCTGGAATAACACAAAAGTTATTTCATTAACAGACCACGCAGGCGAAGCCTTTGTCGGAAGCTAAATAAATATATAAATAATGCATGGGTCTCGTGACTGAGGAGTCCTAGAACAAATTTCACCACGGATAAGCGAATCCAATTATCAGAAGGTTTTCGACAAGGCTTAACGAGTGTCATTTCATTTGTCGATAACAGGCGGGGCCTGCTTAGTATTGCCAACGTTCATGAGCGATGATAATCATCCGTCTGTTCGTTTGCCCGCTTATAACATATAAAAATTCACCAACTTAATTTATTACCTTTCAAAGATTCAGCAAGCGTCCCCTCCAGGAGACTATTGATGACTCTCTCAGAATTAAACCCATAGTGTTGCAAGCATTTCAAAATAAACCCGTCGCCAAGATGCGGGAATATGTCCTTCACTTCGCTTATCAACGACTCTTCTCTAACATTATCCGGTATTTCAACATCCGGAGACCGTTCTGGACTGTTCCCGGTGTGTACATCCCCGATATGTCCATTCGTTAAACCTTCAGTGTTGCTACCTAATAATTCTTCAGGAACTGGTTCGTCTATGTTAGAATATATTGCTTGTAAAATAAAGTCAGTCTTTACTGTGTCGCTGGATAATTTCATAGGAAGTTATATTTGTCCAATAATTGTTTTTATAAGTTTTTTTCCCATTTTATACATATAATAAATCTGTAGCTGATCACTCTCTGTACATAGAAGATATACGGAAGATATTTATAGGGGGGATTTGTAAGGTACAGAACCCAAAACAAGCATTTTTAGAATTTTTGTCTGTTTGTCTGTTAATCTGTGCCTTTGTTATCTCAGAAACTGCTGATCCGATTTGAATGCGGTTTTCACTTATGTATTGGGCTAAGCTTGGATTGAGACTTAGGCGCATATTCATTAAAATCGATGCACAAGTGAAAGAGATATGTCACTTTGAAGAATTCCGTTTATACAAATTCCGCGCGAATGGAGTCGCGGATCAGCTAGTAAAAATATAACTTTAATTTAAATCCCTCATAAAGAAACACACAAAAAATATCGTAACTATATTGTTTCGCTTCTTAACCGTCGAGGAGTTCCGTTGTCTGGAGCCAATCCTGAACGTATCAGGTCGTGCTTATCATAAACATAGAGTCCTCGGAACTGAAGCCATATGCTAAATTTCAGTTCCGTAGTGTATGGGCAAGTGGTTTTAATTTAGATTCCAAGATTGGACCCGAACAAATGAACAAACTAACATACTAAAATACATTTCAAGTTAAGTAAAAGGTTTTAAAAATAAGCCAAGTGCGAGTTGGGTACCCTTCTAACTGGGTACCGTGCAAATTTACGTAGAATAACATGTTTCTTATATGGGTATTCCCCCACTTAACATGTTTCACTTGAATATTTGTTATCATAATCGCCAAATACTATAAAAAGTTAAGCTCTTACCTACAACAGATTAAGTCCTCCGAGTGACTGACTGACTGAATTACTGAAGGACTGACTGACTGCCAGATAAACAGACATACGTACAGACAGACAGATAGATGGACCGATGAACAGAATTTATGAATACGGTCCTATTAGCACCATTGATATACCCCAAACACTGAATTAAATAGAATTCCTATGCATCGCAGAATTCAGACTAGGTTCAGTTCGGTATTAAGGGAGCGGTTCCAGGTCTACCTTATGGGAAGCGCAAGTGGTTCCAGAAGGGTCTACCTCAAAGGATACATATCAGGGTAGGCCTGGCGCAGCATCTCCAGGTCCTCGTGCACGGGGTAGCAGGCGTGGTAGTCCCGCACGAACAGCCGCTCGGACAGCGCGTCCAGCATCAAGGAGAGGTAGGCCTCCACATGAGAAGCCAAGGTACCTCTGGATCCGATGGAAATATGTGAGAAATGATGCTGATAGTTCATGGTTGAATTTAACGTAATTTTCTTCGCATTCTTCCAAATATTTCGATAATTTTGTGGAATAATACGAAGAGTGAATGGAAGAGAAAGAGAGAAAATGAATAGACAAGCTATAGAATAAAACAAGAATCATCAAAATTGGAACAACTAGTAAAAAAATATGAGATAACTAAAAAAAACTTTTTATTTAATCTGTTAAAAAGAACAATACTTACTCGCCACTAAATATACAGTTTTTATACACAGCAAGGACCTCCCTGAACAAGTCAATGAGCTCCGCCCTCGCGCAGTCAAGGAAACCCTCCACCTCGGAGGCCCCAGACCTTCCCTCCAGCTCCTCCAGTCGCTCGTAAAGCTGGGGGATACCATACTCGTACAGCTGGACTATACTGAAACAATTATTGTTGATAGGAGCCGTGTGTTAGGAGCCGTGAGTTAGGTGGGTAATTCGAAAACGTTTTTTTGCTTACTTTTGGGTTTGGAACGCGTGGGTGAAGTCTATGATGTATGAGTAGTTGTGGTCACATACCATCTGATGGTAATAGACCAACTAATGGTTTAGTGGCTATGTATGAAAATTAAAACTATGAGTATTTTTAGTGCCTCATCCGGAAGCATTTTATAGTAGGCTAACTGGCGTCAACCCTTTGATGGCCCACACCTAAGTACGAGTCTCTCCTCATGCCTGAGGAGGGCTAAAGAATACTTTGCCACGCTGCTTCAGTGTGGTTTGGTGGAGGGATTCGCTACCAACCCAAGGGTCGGAATTTTAATGCTGCCCGAAGACCTCCGTCATGGCTGAACAACTGCTATCTGACGATAATTAAACTCTCAGTCCCCTCCCATTTTTGTAATATTTCTTATTAATGCTAAAAACTAGATCGTGCCGAACGGTGTCATGATAAAGGTTGTTGATTTAAGTATAGTATAGTAGAAGTATAGTAAAGTTATATTAATAAGATACTTCTTTCTTGGCCGGCAACGCGTTGGTGTCGCCCAAAATGTCCATAACCATGTACAGTGAGCACTTACTATCAGGTGATCCGTCTTCAGGAGCAGACGGCAAGCAAATGATAGCCAGCTTATATCATAAAAATGAACTAAAGGAATAGCGTAAACCTTAAAACGAAATTCTTCTTCTTGAGAACATGTGCAGCTTTGGGATAGGCCTCGACAAATATCCTCAAGGTCATAGCAGTATCCAGTAGATGGATCGCTAGGTCTCGGAGAATCTCGAAGGTGATGCAGTCCTGGGCTTTGTCCGCGTCCGAGGGGCGACGGATGTCTCCGAACCCTTTGAATGTTTCTGGAAGGTTCGGCGGCTCATCACTGTCGTAATCCTTGTTTACTTTAAGTATTATGTATTTGAACACCTGGAAACGAAATGTAAGATCTCTCTTTATTAATCTTGAAATACTACTAACATTATACATGCGAAAGATTGTGAGGACGGATGAAAGTCCGGATGAAACTCCTTCACGGAAAAAGTAATGCACGGATCTGAATGAAAAAAATTGGCGCAGAGATAGATCATAGCCTAGAATAACACATGAGCTAGTTTTTATGCAGCCGATGCTTAATACCTTCACAACTTCACTTCAACTGTAAGGGAATCTTACAACTGAAAGGAGATTGGCGAGATTAGATTAGGCCCGATTTCTATCAGTGGTGTAGCTATAAACTCTGGTATGTTTAAGACATGTATTTACAAAAACAGACAGATTTGCAGATAAATTATTGTTCCCAAACCTCGCTAACAAATCCTACAGCCTGCTCGATATCCCTCTCGTACTGCGGCTGCAGTTCGAACACGGCGCTGACCAGCCTGGAGACGTGGCGAGAGTTATCAGCACCGTACGTCACACACGCGTCCCATATCACCGGCACGCTGAACACGAATTTGTTGTACACCAGCTCGCTCATGTATTGTTTGCTCATCCAACGAGACTGGAATATAGTAAAATAAAATAGAGTAGCCCTTCGACTAAAAGGGCTGTGGGAGCAGCTTCATAATTATTATTTTTTCTAAAGCAATGCCGTAATTGCAGGGCCCGCAAATGTTTGTAAATGTATGTAGCCCCCATATCTAGAGTAAACTGTTTCTAGCAATTCATCGACATTCAACACTGCGGGCGGTGTACCGAAAAAAAGATGTGATTTGGGATATTTTGCAATTTTTAAATCGACCACTATTTTAAACGCACCGTAGCATTTTGACGAACACCCGTCTCTCTTGGACCGAATATTTTCATAGGCTATTTGCGGAACTTACAGACAATGCAATGACGTTACATATACACACCAATTACACATAGTAAATAGATCAGAAAAACCATACTTCAAATTGCGTACCTAAAACTTTACGATAACACTTTAATCTGAGTGAGGCTCACGATTAGACCACGTGTACTCACGATTATTGTTATTCAACAGCAATATTATAGCATACTTTCGTTCATAGCCCTTGCGACTTGCGTCGATCCTAAGTTATCACGGAAGTTGAGCAACATCGGGAGCGTAGGAGGATTATTTATTTATTGGGCTACTAATTCTTTACAGTCACAGATCAAACACAATTGCGTACATACATAAAATAGTCATTATTTTATATAAACGTCTTATTATTATTTTCTAAGTTATTAAGACCATTTAAGACTAAGGTTGGGTGACCGCTAATGGCAAAGCATTCATAAACGCTTCCGTGCTTCGGAGGCCACGTAAAACCGTTAGTTATGGTTGTTATCGTCAGTTCACAGTCGTTAAACCTTGTCGGAAGTCTTTGAGTGGCTTGAAAATTACCGATTGGCCACAAATCCGCATTGGACCGGCATACTGAAGTAACTCAGAAGTCAGTAAGACCCGTGCTCAGTCCTAGGGAACCCATTCATAAGTTTTAAATAATACCATCTGTATTGTTATAGCTAGTAAGTACCTAATAAAAGTATTTTCTACCCTAATACATATGTATTTGAGTCTGTTATACCTTGCTTTATTTTCAGTAAATATTTCACGAAAATGTCATTGCATAAAATTTATTTTCTAAACAAAGGGTGAAGTTATGACTTGTTCTGTTGGGAAATATTTCCTTAATAAATGCAGTAGGACCTACTGAAGTAGAATTAATGCCTCAAGAAGGTAAAGTGGTGATAAATAAAGCTATGAGAGGTTATAAACGACGCTATTACAAGAAAGATGACAAAGTACTGCCATTTTGCAGGCAAAAACGCGGCCTGAAATATGGATACTAAGGTTAGAATTCTATTAAAATAATGATATTACCTATCTATTATTATTACTACTTATGGAAATTGTATTTAATTAGTGACATTCCCGCCATCTTCTTCATTTTCAACAAATCAATAAATCGACAGATGTCTGTTTGTTCTTGGGTTATAAATTTATTTGTTACGTGTTCTTCTCTTCTCCGAAAGGGCGCGATCGATTTTTAAATTTTTTGGTGCATACATATCACAAAAGTCGGAAAGTTTAGGATGTTCCCTAATCTATATTGGATTTATTTTCCATTATGCTAACTATTACAAATATTTTTCTTACATTTGGCACGACGATGAGGAATAATTTAGGCGATATTTTTTATTTGGTATCAAAAGACTCCTTTAACCCTACATTTTCAACCTCATACCCTCACCCCCCACTTTTTAGTATTTTGTTAAAACGTTTGCTGCGTAAGCTAGTGATAGGTTTCGCTTGAGTTTACACTCACCCCATAATGCTAGCGTGAATCTTTAGTAATATATTTTCAGAATCGGAATCTCATGCTGACTTTACGTTTAAATTCAATGTGGTGGCACGGGTTACGATGTCGCATTTTATTAAAAAACTAACTGGGCCCGCGACTCCGTTCGCGCGGAATTTGTGTAAACGGATTTCTTTTAATTGTCGTATCGTTTTTTATTTGCGCACTGATTTTGATAAAAATACGCCTAAGTGGTAATTACCCTTAAGTTCGCGCGAAGAATTACTGTGAGCCCTTCGGAGTTTCTTACCATTTCTTATTCCAAAGCCATACACCATAATAAGTTTTTGAATTATTATTTTTTATATTCTAAAAATTTGCTTGAGTACGATGCCACCTGATTCCAAGTGGTATGGAGTCTTTGATGGGGAAGCGCACTAACTTTTTAAAAGCCTATTCACTCTTGACTTGAAGACATTAATCAAACGGAAATACTTACGCGGGCAACTGAATTGATTGATTGCTTAGTTTGACTTTCGAAAAAATACGTAAAAACCAACTTTTAATTTCATTTTATTTTCTATTTCATCTATAATTGAAAACATTGGGCTTGGTCCCAGCAGTGGAACAATGGGTTTCGATGATATAATGTATCTATGTATATAATATTATAATTGGACCAACCTGCGTAGAAACGGATACACCCGAGCCGCCCGCACTGCCACCTGTAATAAAAACATCGAGTTATTCCAATCGATACCTACAGTTTGTTTGATTTTGAAAAGTTTTTTTGATTCCGAGTAATGGTAGCCTTGCGAGTGTGCGCAACCGCGAGCGACCGCTGCGAACCGTTTCATATGAATTTCTACTTTAAACACTAAACCAGGGGTACTCAACCTTTTTAGGCGTCAGCGCACTTACAAGTTTAGTATTTTGTCACGATGCCTTATTTGATATAGATACACTCGAAAGTGTACCGTGCAACTGTTTACAGTAATACCCTCTTATTATAGTGTTATTGAATACATTAATGACCAGCTGAGATCGAGACTCCGGTCGCGCGGAATTTTGTAAATTGTATCCTTTTTGTTAGTGCATCGATTTTACTAACAATAATAAAAATCATTTATTTCCTTATTATATTTTAATAAAAATACCCATAAGTGTCAATCCAAACTTAGCCTAATACATCATAAAAATCAAAAAATGGTTGTTTTGGTTTTTATTCCTTACTATAAACCCCCCTATAAGTTTCGTCCATTTATCTTCCATGTACAGACAGCGATCAGCTACAGATTTATTATAACAAACTAAATAAACAACAAATATATAAATTAAGTGTCACGTTGTTTGTCCGCGCTGGACTCCTAAACTACTGAACCAATTTTAATCAAATTCTGCACATTGTGCCGTTTGATCCAACTTGAAAGATGGTATAGTTCAATTTATAGTCACAATATTTTTTATTGCAAATTATTTATTTATTATCTCTCAACGTGCACTAATTGGAACTTCAAATTTAAAAACCTAAAAATTATTATTTAGCCATTTATAAAACAGCAACGTTGTTTCAAACCTTGATGCTTTTAAGTTTACAACTCTAAAAACTATAACCTCGTATAAGTGCATTTTATTCTCACAGAATAAAGGAAAAGCTTTCAGTTCGTTTCTCCCGTTTTCCGCTGAGAGCCAATGAAATTTGTTGGCGTGAAAGATGAAAACAAACTTATTCTTAATTGGATGGATTATTCGTTCTTTATTTAAAATGAAACTAATTTCACTGATGTAATAGTACTTACTTCAGGAAGCAAATTATATTTAAAACAGATTAAAGTATTAAGTGCATAGTCAAGTCTCTAGTCGTAATTAATGCTTGAGTTCTTTACCATTTTTTATAATTACTATAAACTAGCTGTTCCGGCAGACGTTGTTCTACGATAAAATATCAAATCAATCAGTTACAAAAATATTCGTACCTGTGGTAAATGCTTGTTATATTGAATAACTTTTGCTATGTTAGCAATTCGATATCTATTTTATTTATCAATTTAGCTAATCTCAGAGAGGTCCTCGTGAGATATTCCAATAATCTTTTTATTCTGTACTTTTAAACCTACTCTACCAACTGTTGAAAACGGTCCAGACATTGTCAAGTTTTTGCGGGACTAATGAACACCAATTCATTTTTATATATGTATAAAATACTAGAATTAATAAAATAAATGTAAAATAACGTATATCATCATACCCAAATCCAATCAACCGGTTTGAGATAAAATCTATGAGAAATATTTGATTTATAAAATGAAACACGAAATATGAACGTGTGCCTAATCGAATTTTCTAACGCTCTTTTTTATTCTGTATTTTACTAGATGACCCGGCGAAAGTTCTGCCATATAAATGATTTCCACACTTGCTTTATCCCCCGGCTACGTACCAACTACGGCTATCAAGTGCAAACACAGTTTTATATTCGAACAATGTCAAACTTACATTAGTATGTAAGTA
>DWKC01000499.1:0-12546 GCA_018249195.1 Racta chiria
ATAGTAGAGAAACACTGATAATTTTAGAGATTTCTAATTTGATGTCGTAAATAAACACATTTTTTTGCGCTTACATTGCAAACGCTGGCTGAACCCTACGAGATAGATCAAATACTCACTTGACTGGCCTGTTGGTCTACTGGTTAGTGAACCTGACTGCTAAGCCGGAGGTCGTGGGTTCGATTCCCACCCAGAGCAAACTTTTCTGTGATGAATAGGAATATGTATTTTGCGTGTCTGTGTGTTAAAAGTACGTATATATTTAAAAATATAAATGTATGTTTATCAGTTGTCTGATAGTACAAGCTAATGCTTAGTTTGGGCTCAAATGGCGGTGTGTCAGTTGTCTTAAGATTATTTAATTTCTACTACCACAGTCGTGACATCACAAAATAGGTCATAAGGTGACGTCAAAGTAACCTAAATCACGCTAGAAGTTTCTACACGCCAACATATATAAGAGTCCCGAACTTGAGGAGTCGCAGATCTGTTGCACTCCAGGCACGAGAGCAGGCACTTGTGGGAGATTCTCCCTTTGCCTAACTGGTGACCCTTCTGAATTCTGTGACGTCATCGTGTGACATGCAAAGTCGCCACACCACGAATCGATATCGAACCCAGGTCTACTCTCTCTGAAAGCATGGTCATATCTATTTATGCAAATATTTCTTAGTAAAGTCGATGACAAGTTAGATAGGTGCTGTTGGTGGATTTTTAAGTCAGTAAACAATTGTAATTAATATATTAAAAAAAAAAAACTTTCGTTAAGTGAACTGTTTCTGTGATGAAATAAATAATTTGACTTTGGCTATGACGACGACGATGTCGTAAGACATTTGACAAACACTTTTAATATTTTTTTGATTTTAATTAGGACTAATTACGCTTGAAAACTTACAGTCATGAGCTACTGTAATAAAAAAATAAGCAAAGCAGGAAAACGAAGAAAAATAAAATTTTCTCGCCACTGAAAAACCAGCTGCAATAAGGCAGAGTCTAGCGGCCGCGAAGAAAACAAAATTAATGATCATTCAATGCGAAACTCCAGCAACATTTTATCTGTGGATTTACTCTTTTCACGTGTTTTTGCAGGGGTAAGAGAGTGGTCCGTAAATAACTCTCGTTTATAGAGGATCCATTTAGTGTCCTCTGGCATGACAAACGAGCAACCCTCCTTTCGGAGGCTATCGATCACTCTAATGACATTTAAACTGTGTTTTACGGGTGATTCCGATGACTTGCAACTTACATAAGATGGACCGTTGTTGGGTCTTGAAATCTCAATGAGGACGCTTGAGTTGGGTCTTAATAATCGCGGCAAAATGATGAAGTACCTTCCTTGTAATACATTGTAGGCAAACTAATAAAGAAATTATTTCTCCTAGGTTTATTTTGACGGCCCTCTAACATAATTGATAGTTTATTTATTTATAGCACACACACGCAACACATAAACATACGAGTATGTTACTTATCATATCGTTATACATATAATAAATATGTTAATCGCTGCAGATAGAAGATATGTGGAAGAAACTTATAGGGTTTGTAGTAAGGTATAGAACCCAAAACAACCATTTTTAGAATATTCGTCTGTTGGTCTGTTTGTCTGTTTGCACAAAACACAGGCACGGATACCTGTGTTCGCGCTAATCTCAGAAACGTCTGATCCGAGTTGAATGCGGTTTTCACTGATATATTAGTCTAAGCTTGGATTGACACTTATTTTTAATAAATTCGGTGGTCAAATAAAAAACATGTGACGATTGAAAGAATTCCGTCTATACAAATTCCGCGCGAACGAATTCGCGGGCTTAGCTAGTTAGTAAATATATCTTTAATAATATTTTTAGGAAATAAAGTTGTTTTTCAAATATAATGTCAATAGGATTTATTACTGTTAGTAGCCGTTAATAATTGAGCAAACGGACCAGCCGCTTACTGGCGTGGATTGATTTCTATAACTTTTACGAGTAAATTCGTTTCAAATTGTTTTCTCTTTAGTTGCTGTGATTGTTCCTATGCAGGTCATTTTCTGAGTATATCAGCTGGTGGTATCTCGTTGTTACTTCTCATTGATATGAGCAACAACAACGCTAACCCGTTAATTGCCCACTACTGGGCATGGTTCTCTCCTCGTGACTGAAGAGGTCTAGAGCGTTCAGCGAATTGGTGGAGGGGTGAACTAAGGGAGGGCCAACCTAAGTCGGAAGTTTCTGTACCGTCCGAAGGCCTCCGACATCTAACGATAGCAACCGAGACTGGCGGCTTCACGTGCCCTCTGATGCACAGAAGCGCGATTTTTTTACGGTCACCCATTCTTCTGCCAACCACGCCCGCTGCTTAAGTTTTCCAATCTCTAACTATCTTCACATACTGTCGGGCTACGAGTGCTTCAAGAGCAGCAACAATAAGATCCACCAATACTTAGTCGGTCTTAAACGAGAGCTATTAATACATTTTTGTCTCAATTTCCAAAAAGGAATAGGTTCTGAATTCAAGTGTTTTTTTTTTTATGTTCGTTACCTCATAACTTTTTTCTGGGTGTACCGATTTTGATGTTTGTTTTTTTATTCGAAGCTGGTACTTATCGTTTGCTCCCATTTGTTTAAAATCAAATGAAACTAGAATGCTAGTTCGATCCTGTGTTTCTTTTGTAAGTTGTATCTGTGTTTCTTTTGTATGTAATTCGTATTCTATTTTGTAATGTTTTTTCAAGCTACATTGCTGTTGTAGTTTACCAGATGTATGTTAATTAGTACAAGTTATTGAATTTGTGTTTTACCAAGGTCTGCACTCTGTATGGAAATATGCCGTATGCTCTGTCGGTCTAATGGTTAGTATGCCTGCCTACTAAGTCGGAGGTCGTGAGTTCGATTCCCAGGACAAACTATTTTGTGATGAGCAGGAATGTTTGTTCTCTGTCTGGGTGTTAATAAAACTCAGCACAGTACGAGCTGACGCATAGTTTGGAATTAGATGGCCGTGTGTGAGTTGTCCTGAGATATTTATTTATGTATATTTTTGTCTATATGTTATATTGTTATGTATGTTTAATAAATAATCTCTCAGTAGTTGTAATTCGATTATAGTTCATTAAGTTATTTTTAAATATTATTGCTCAAGTTTTATTGCTATCTTTTGTTCGAGTAAGCGTATTGTCACACTAATTGTAATAAATTTCAGCTTTCTACTCTTATAAATAAACTTTCCGAGCGCGCAATTTGCTTAAAATATAGTCCAAAGTTTTCACTTGATGTTTCATCAAGACTAATCTTAAATATTGTTACGTTTTCGCCAAATTCCGTCGATAGGAATATCGAAAATCATGTTTTATTATGACAAGACTTTTAACACTTTCCAGGTTTAAATAATAATTAGTTCCTCTTTGTTTATTATTTATTTTATTTCTTTTTTATTATATTTATTTATTTCTTATAACGTTGTCTCGGAGTCCATTAGACCAAAAAGATGGCAAGGATCTAAGGTTTCCACCAACAATGGGGAGACAAGGGTATGTTAGAGTAGTTTTTGTATCTTTCAACTTCCTTGTCATTAAACCTCACACAACGGACGCTCCTAACAAGACGAATAGCTGTCTCCTACAGCTTCATCATTCTGCATTGGAACAACGTGGGGGTGCTCCAGGCCTCCTCATTTAACAGTATGGGTACCAACTGTGGGTGGGGGTTGAATGTGACCCCAATCTCAGCTTAGAAACAGGGGTTTAAATAAAAAACCTCGGCAATTCGGTCTACGTGATATTTTAACAAAAATAACCGGCGGTCGTAAATTTTTCGAGTGACTTAGATTTCAATTTCTACTTGCATTAAAATCACGTGTAGTAACATTCTTAAGAACTAAACTTAGTTAATGGGAACTTAAGAGAAAGGACGCGCGCATGCCGAACCAACTAGTGAAGTGACACAATTACCTTAGATCCATTGTGAGATCCGACATTGAAAATTGACCACAATGAAGAAGAATCAAATCGAATAGTACACAAAAACAAATTGTTTCTTGCCGTTTCACTCTCACAATCAAACCGGACACACAACACAAAGTTCACTTTTTAATTAAGAAAAGAAACTATTATTAAACACTAATGTCACGGTATTTTTTGACGTTTCTTCTTGAACTTCCCTGAACTTTTCACGGTGTGTCTTATATAACCGAGTGTTGGATTAAATGTGAGCGATTGAGCGTAGATAGTCGCGGTCAATAGAAAGCCATGGATTGTTCCGAGTCGTTCCGGACTTTCATCGAGGCGTGCGGTGACGTGCTGGCCGACCGGGCGAATGTGGCCGGCCGCTGTCACGAATCAGAATCAAGCGCGCGAGAATCAAGAATCGTAATGCACTTATTATTTTGAAATTATTCGACGAGTTTTCTCAGCCTTTGGAGGTTAGATGGTTTTGGGTAGAGTTTCGCAAACTTCGTATGTGTTATTCTGTAATGATATCTGACGTTTGTCTGTATAATTGAATTAACTTATTTGTATGTGAAGTTCTATTCTAATTATATGAAGTTTATCGTTCAAAGAAAGTAACCTGGATTAGTGGAAAAATTTTTTTTTTTTTAATATGATATTTTTTCTGTACTTTTATGTCACAATTACCTTTCTGTTACAGAAGGTAACATAACATAACAGGTAACATACATAATTAATTAACAAGAGGTTTTTGATCGCTATAAGTTACGTATACACTCTTTTTAAATTGCTCTGCTGAACTTTGAGCTGACATTTCATAACAAAACCAAACTGCATTTAACTTATGTCAAAATTTCACGCTCCTCATTTTGATATTCTCATATGTAGGGAAGTATATAATTAATGTATATGTAATAAGTAATATAATTAATTTATAATATAATAAATCTATAATATTATAGCGCTCAAGCCCGGCGGATTACGTTCATCCTAAGTGATCAACCGAGGTACTCCTCGTACCGCCACGCAGGGTCTTCAAATACCACAAAAATTATAAGCATTCATTGGGACTATGACATTAATTTTTGACATTATTTTGACGTATAGCATTTATTGATACACTAAGTAAGAGATATTGCAAATCAGACATTTATTTAGATAAAAAACCTAAAAGAAAAAGGATCAATTTTTTTATTATTATTTTGTAACGCAGTCATCTTGAAGGTAATTTGCATATAAAAGCAATAAACAACTTCTTCTACAAATCAAATAAAAACGAAAAATATATATAGTATAACTACTTTCTATGTATAATTGACCCTAACGATTTCCATGCAAAGTGCAATTCTGCGTGCAGTGCAGTGCAAGATTGCGGTAAAAATAAACCTATTTGCCTTCCTACTTTAATAATAATCGTACGAGATTAACCCGTTACTCAGTAAGTTATGCTAGATTTTTACGTATATGTCCCGTTATGTTTAGAAGAGTTAGTAACAACTACCATCTAGCGTCCAGTAGCTAAACTAAAACTGTTAGTGCCGCGTTTATAGTGAATTGGCGAGGACATTGTATATGCTACGACCTTAGCTTAATTGCGCAATTTCAAAATTCGACTTAACTACATATGGCTAATGAATTAATATAATATCAAATAATATATATAATTATTGCTATAATAGGTACGTATGATAGACAGCTTGCATTGCCATCTATCGTCAGATAGCTAAAACAACATCACCGTTTATTTTCTGTGTCTCTGCGTAGTAGTTTAGTGTCAGTACGGTAGATGGCGTTGTTCACGATGCAAATATAATATGTTGTAGTTATAAGTGAAGTTTCAATTTAAATCTTCTTAATTCATTAATATTACCTGTATTATTATTTTTCTCTGAAGCCTGTATGGCTACCATAGTCTTGCACATACACGAATCTCACGCTCTTCTTCGGTCATGTCTTTGGTGTTTCTGCCGTGTATCACCACTTAATAGTAAGAGTCATTTAAATGGCTCGTCGGATTGACTGTTGACTATTTCCATTAAAAAAATTATAAGTCCCAAATGTGATCACATTGCTCAGGTATTTTCATTCTCATTCAGGTATTGCTACATTTAAAACGTCTATCAAGAAATTAGTTTTCAGTAGTTTCGATTGTTTATACGTGAACAAAGAAATGTGACCGACGGCTATATGTGCCGTCCGAAGCACGGAAGCGCTCATATTTTTTTTGGCACTAGCGGTTACCCTCCTCCCGTGCCCGCTGTTTAAATCGGCTAACGACAACTGCGCCGCCTGGTTATACCTAACTTATTCTTCTTATCCTAACTTTACCCAAATTAACCTTACACTAATATTCCCTTTAAATATGTATGAGATCATATTATACAGCAGGGGTTCCCAAAACTGTGCGCCGTAGAAAGTAAGGAGGGGGCACCGTGAGTCGATCCTCTATCATTATTCGAATCTATAATTATTCTCGGGTTATTTAATAACTTACATACGTCGCGTCGCTCACTCGCCGTATTGTAGGTACCTATTTCTTTCGACTGTATCTATATCAAATACCAGGCTAAAGTAGTGCGACGTGACAAAATACTAAACTTGTACTTACAACCGGTGCACTTGCACCGACGGCTGAAAAAGATTGGCAACCTCTGGAGATAGAGGTCTAGTTACACTGGTCGTTTAGCTGAACCAATACATTTTATGGACAGTGCGTAATCGAGAAACTCGGAGAAAGATCGATGCTCTTGCTAAAAGTAGTCGATTTTGTATTACGTAACGTGCTTCGTTATTTGCTGTGATGTTATTGCACACGATACTATACACAGTTTTTCTTATAAATACGAAATAAAGTGATATTGAATCGTAAGGAGGAATAAAATCAGACAAGTGTGTGTATGTATGTTTTGAACCGTAATTAGTAGATCACTTGGAACAATTCATAAAATAGGTACTAGCACAGCTGTCGTAACAAAAGTGGTTTTGAGTGGTAAGGAGGGACAAAATCAGACATGTGTATGTAGGAGTGGAGGAGAGAAATTTACTATATCTTTTGAACTATAATTGGTAGAACACTCGAAATATTCACAAAATATGTACTACTTTGTGAATTTGTAACAAATCTGTACTACAGTTGTAACAAACGATAATAAAAATAAAATTTATCATTTAAAATGTGGGCAATTAAAGGAACGATCTCCATAAAAGAAACGCTTTTTCTTCGGACAGTGGTACGGAACCTTTGGTGTGCGTTACAGCACCTGCCGATTTTATTTATTTTTAGTATTTGATGTTAAAGCGGCAAAAATTATACATAGAGTTCCTGTAAAGAATTGTCTGTCCGCCAGTCTATTTAGACCCTTGCGTACAGGCAACCGGCAACCATAAAATGTTTAACAGTTAGAATTTCTCAGAAAAAGTACTTGAGAAATTTATTTTACTATATTTTTTTTGCAGGAAACTTAAATAGAATATAATATTTTCTTGTGTCTATGAAACATTATAGATATCTCGTTTACTGGCCTGTTGGTCTAGTGGTTAGTGAACCTGACTTCTAAGCCGGAGACCGTGGGTTCGGTTCTTACCCATGACAAACTTTTCTGTGATGAGCAAGAATGTTTGTACTGTGTGTCTGTATGTAAATATATCTATTTAAGTATGTATTCAAAAATATATATGTATGTTTATCAGTTGTCTGGTGACCATAGTACAAGCTAATGCTTAGTTTGGGATCAGTTAGCCGTGTGTGAGTTTTCCAAGATATTTATTAATTAATATTATTTAATATTCACATAGAAAAGTGTTAAATAATACTTAACAAGAAAGTCTGTCTTGATGTTAGTTGGCATATTAATATTAGATTTATGTACGTATGCAATCTATATAGACGTATCTATTAATGTTCAATGTATCGCTTTTATATGGAGAGTCGTTAGTATCCCATTAGTACTTACTTTACTCGGAAGTGAAGTGTTTTGGTGTAAACGTGGTCTATGTTACTGATTAACTTTAAATTTATTCTTTAACTAGCTGACCCGGCAGATGAGGTTTTGCATTTGTTTAACACGTAACCGCGCCATGTATCAAGATCTTTACATTTTCAGCATACATACATCTTTAGTAAATACTCGTTTTATTAAAACCTTTTCCTATGAAAGCATTTCAATCTCTCCAATAGTTTCGATGATCCATAATGCTCCAAATCGAGTTTTCCACTTTTATTGTTTTTTTATAGTAGGTATTATTCACTTAAACGGGGTTGAGACGAATACATCGAGCTATATCATTAAAATCGATCTTGCTTTTCTTGAGTTATAGTATAAAGTGACATACACGATTTTCGATTTAGTTTTTTATATAGATAGTTAAAGAGATGCGATCAAAGTTTTAGTCTTCGCACCTTGACAACAGTAATACCAAATTATCCAAAAAAGCTGAGCATAAATTATGTAGAAGTAATGACTATAAAAAGCAAAATAGTTTTTTTCAAAAAAAGAAGGTACGATCGATGAAAATATTGTAATTTAAATAACTGCCCCACGACAAGAACGATAAACGAGCCTTTTATAGGAAATCGTCTTCTTTGTAACCCATAACTATTAATTGCAGTATGCATACTTCTTTTTACTTCCATAGCACGTCACGTTGCTCACGGGTTTACACATGTCTGTCGGGCGCACATAATATCAGAGGCTGCGGGTAAGACCGCGGCATGTTCTGAGTGCGATCCCTTTAAGTCAAACCTACCTACGAAGTACCTCTGCAACTGCAGCGTGGATTGTAGTTATTATTATTGTACTATTTGTATTATTAATGTAATATTGCTTTAGTTTGTATTTAATTACGCAGTCTTGTTAGAGATATTTTGACTAAATAAATGTTTCTTATTTTTATTACTATTATTCCCACTGCTGGGCTCAGGTCTCCACTCGCAATGTGTGAGGTACATGTCATAGTCCACCATGCTGGCCAAGTGCGGATTGGTAGACTTTACACACCTTTGAGGTCTTCATGAAAACTCTCGGCAGTGTAAGTTTCCTCACGATGTTTCACTTCACCGTAGCAATTGTTAATAACTTCTGATATATATATCTGCAGATAACTTTGAAAATTAGAGGAGCGGGCAGCAAGATTTGAACCCGGGACTTCATATTCAAGAGACCAACATTTAAACCATTATGATATCAATGTTTGGCAAGGGGGATGATCTCCCGCCAGGCGAAGGGAATCTGGGCAGCGGCCGTGCACCCACTGTTGATGTTGGGAACTTATATATATGCCAGTGATGTAGAAAACTCCGATAGCGTGATTCAGGTTTCTGTGACGTCACCGTGTGACGAATGTGCCATGTCGCCATAACTGCTTTTTTATATGTATGTCTATGCCAAATTACTACTTTCTAGCTCAAGGGTCTCTGCGCTAGAATATGGACGGACAGACGGACTGACTGACATGGCGAAACTATAACGGTTCCGAAATTTATCCTGAACCCTAAAAACCCCTCTCCCTTACCTTCTTCGCTTCGTAGTGACTCAATAAACATACTTCTCAAACACCGTATCATTGCATAATAAAATCAAGAAAACTTCAATGTACTGCTTACTCTTGTGTACTGTTTAAAATTTTAATGACCACTTAATTCACTCATTACTCCAACAAGTGAAATGCGTCATTTGCATCGCCTCCAAATGTCATTAAAATGTAACGCTCGATCTTTAAGATTATGACGACGAAGCATGACTAGCCTTTTGGACTATCTTGCAGTGTGTCTATTATTATTGTCCTTGTCGATGTTAATAGATAATGGTAGAGATTTTTTAATCAACTAGGTGACCCGGCAGACGTTGTTCTAAATTTTTTTTTATGTAACCACGTCAGGTGTACCAGATCTTTAAATTCAAGCAATCTATAGTAAATACTTGACACATTAAAAAACTTTTCTTTTGAAAGCATTTAAACCTCTTCAATAGAGTCGATGATCGCATAGGGTTTCAAATCAAATATTTTAATAGTTATTCTTCTGTTAACCGGGCCTGAGACGAATCCAACAAACCAAATATCAATAAAATCGATCCAGCTGTTCTTGGGTTATAAAAAGTGTAACTAACATGATTTCCGACTTTGTAGTGTGGGAATCTAAGTGTTTAAAAAATATTTATACGAAGAAGTATTTCCATGAAATAAACGAAACAAGAGAATCGAGGCCATTTGTTCAACGGGGAAATAAGCTTATTTTTGCGGGTCAACAGAAATTTCCAAAAGTGTGAGTGTTACTTTAATATACAGCCAGAAAATCATAGTCATAATATACGCATATAAATAATTTCGCGGCTACGTTCAAAATTATTCATAATCAATTTCATTTTTGGCTTCGCGAGGTGATGTCTGCAACACTTATATAATTGTTTTTATTATGAAATACTTTGGGTCTCTGTTCATGGTGTATTGGAACATAAGATTGTCAGTGTAATTTATGTGTGAGGGACTGGAATAAATTGCTCGCGTCGGTCTTCCCGTTCGATTATAATTTAAATGTCTTCAAGTCAAGAGTGAATAGGCTTTTACTAAGTTAGCGCGCTTTACCATCGAAGCTTGCATCACCACTTACCATCAGGTGGTATTGTAGTCAAGCGCTAACATAAAAACGATAAAAAAGTAGCATATGCGAGATTAACACAATAACACAAAATAAATGCCAACTACACTTCCTACAAAGCTACCGGGCGGTCAAATTCAAGATTTTTAATACCGTTAACATCTGACGGTTTTTTGTTGATTATGTAAAAAACTTTACGCGCAATATATTTAAAAATCTATAAGATTTCAATATCCGTTCTAATAAAACGGGAATTTTAAATATTTTTTATAACTTACAGTCACTTAACTACCTTACAATGCAAAGGAAAATTTCGTAAGCATACACTTTGACTCATTTTCCTGTGTTTACCGCGTTAGACGTATCGTTTGTGGGACAACGTTTCATAAAGGTAAGTTACTTAATCAATCATAAGTATAGCTATTGTTATGAAGTTTTGGCGTTTATCAATCTCTCAACATAGAAACAATGAAAAATCCGGGTTTCGTAAAATCGTGCAGTATTTACTCGAAATATAATGTTTTTAAATGGGGGTCACATCAAATTATATTCTATGGTTCCACTATGTTAATAATGTTCCGCTAATCCGATTGCGATAAAAGTTTGTCAAATTAAAAACACTGGCGGGAAGTTTACAGGCAAAGTAAATTATTAACCTATTTAAAAAAGGAGGAGGTTTTCAATTCCACTTAATTTTTTATATATTTGTTGTCATGTAACTTTTTAGTTGATGCACCGATTTTGATGATTTGGATGACCAATGCCTTGATTGACAGTTTTTTTTTTGATGATTTTTTTTTATTCCAAAGCTGTTGTTAGGTTAGGTTAGGTTAGGTTAGGTTAGTCGTTCAAATTTGAGCGATGTCTGATGAGTAGATAGTTCCTGACTTATTTTTTTAAATACGTAAGTTGAACGTCTCATCGAAAAGTAATACTTTATTAGGAAAATAATTCCTTTTTTGTCAGAGCGGGACAGTTACAAAAGTTGGTAATAAAAAAAAATTAAGCTTTTTAATTTAATTTTAGTTACAACGCTGACAATCTTGATGATACCTTTAGGATAAATATTAATTCAGTCGTTATAAGTGCGGTAAGCAAGTCAGTATATTGTGTAAGTTACGTACCTTAGATTGGAAGAGAAATAAACTTTATTTAAAGTAATAGACGTTTACGTTGGACTTTCTTGTTCTCGCTAGAAACAACGAGCGAAAATAAAATACACTGTCTAGGTGAAACTCAAAATGCGCAGTCACATTATTCTATTGTATTAATGACCAAGCACTAACTTAGCCATTATAAATTAATTAGGATTACCAACATAAAGTATAACAATACACGTCATTGCAGTAGGTCTAAATGAGGCGACGAGATTATCGACTGTATAAACACGCGAAGAAATCGACTCCTGAATCAGCTGAGACTGGCTGCGATCTCAGGCAGTGTTCGACGTAGCTTCGTACCGTTATGTCAACTCACACGCGATAAAATAATTTAGTTTCACATTCATGTTTCCGTTATACAGACAACGATAATAATGTACCAGCTCTATGTAGAGTAATTTTAGAGAAACGTGTTAAAATTACAAATTATAACTTATAAGATTTTAATACGGATAGATAAAGGTTTTTGAGATAAGGTTGAGTGCTATGGAGTGGAAATTAGTGATAATATTTTTTGGGTTGTTGATCAAAACTGTTGATAGAGTTTGCGCGAGTAAGTATTTTACGTGTTTCTTGTGTTACATAGTCTCGGGTTCGAACCCACTAAGGGATTTTTTTTATGTGACAAATAACTTCATTTTTCCTGTGTTATGTGAATCCTTATAAGGAAATACATAATAGGTGCGCTTGTAGGTACTTAAATTATGACGAAATTAAACATATTCTTAGTACTTACCTTTAAATAGCTTCTAGTTATATAATATTGTATAAACAAAACAAAAAACTTCACACCACAACAACTTCTAACCCTTTATAAAGCGCAGGTTCGATCTTGTGTGGAGTATTGCTGCCATATATGG
>DWKC01000500.1:0-12543 GCA_018249195.1 Racta chiria
TATAACTCATCAAACTCCTCAAAGTTACTGGGCGGAAGCGACTTATGAGACCATGATGCGTGAATTTGGTGATCAAAAACTTCAAATGGCGCAGTTCGCTAATATTTCCAACAGCGAACTTCACGGTTAGTACACTGCGTGTTAAAATAGTATTTGACAGCTTCACACATAGTATACTTTCAGTTTAACTTTATTATTTTCTTTTTTTTTTAAGGCGTTCGCATTCCATTCCTACAAATGGCTGGTAACTCCAGCTTCCAAATGATGGCTAGTGTGGGCCTCACATATGACAGCACCTGGCCTACCGCTGCTTTTCGCGAACCTGGGCTTTGGCCTTACACCTTGCACCATGCTTCCACTCAGGAATGTTTGATTCCTCCGTGTCCCACGGCAAATATTGCAGGACCATGGGTTTTGCCGATAATCACTTGGACTGACCTTATGGGTTTCCCTTGCTCGATGGTGGATGCTTGTGCCTTTGTGTAAGTTATTAATTCTATTCTAATAATTTCTACGTTTGATAATTCTATCAAACTGAATTCTGTTGGAAATTAGGTATTAGTTAAAATCGTAGATAAAATTTTAATAATTTTCGTGTCAAATGAGACTAACTAGGACCGGGATTTTTATACTTTTGATGAATTCACAAATTTAAAAATATTTCGTTATGGATTAGACGTTCTTACAACACAAAAGGTTCTTCAATTACTATTTTGTATATTTCCACTATGTTTTCCAGACCTGCTGACACGGATGAAGAAGGGTGGTACCGTTTCATGCTAAACAACTTCGAAAGACACTACTTAGGAAACCGTGCTCCCTTCCCCTTCCACATTCACGAGCCATTTATTGCAACAAGACCTGCAGTATCAAGAGCATTCCACAGGTTCTTGGATGTTCTCAACAATCTCCACGACGTATTTATGGTCAGTTAAAGTTTGTGACACATGCGTAAGCTTTTGCATTATAAGAAAGTTTTGAATCTATTTTGCTTATATTAGCTGTGCCTGCCACTCCGTTCGCGCGGAATATGTTTAGACGGAATTCTTAAAATTGTCATATCTTTTTTATTTCGGCACCGATTTTAATAAAAATAAAAATGAAAATCCCCTAAGTCAATCCAAGCTTAGCGCCGCCAAGTCCAATCATAGTACAAGCATAGTCATCTGGGAAAGCTGCATTCAAATCTGATCAGCCTATTGTGAAATTTGGATTTGAGTTGTTTTGGGTTTTATTCCTTACATCAAACCCCACGTATAAGTTTCTTCTTTATGTCTTCCATGTACAGACAGCGATCAGTTTCAGATTTATTATATGTATGATGATATGAAAAAAAATGTAAGGAGCTTGCACTGTATATTCATTTTTCACTGAAGTTACACCTAATTGGTGGTAAATACGATTGATAATATCAGTTACTACTAGTATATTACGTTGTATGAATTCATATTAATCACGAAATCTATTTCTGTTGCCTTTAGGAATTTATAATTACTTGCTTTATCGCTTTATTCTGTATTATCTTAAAACCTGTAAATTTTTGGAAATAATCAGTATTTAGTAACATTATCTGATGATGCCTACCTAATTTATTACTGTATTGTAACTTTGGTTTTAGTCAAATGTGAGAATTAATAAAAAAACGATTTATTTTTTATATACTATTGTTTTTATATACTTTTGTTTTTAGGTGTCTGGTAAAGATATTATCGACTGGGCAAGAAATCCGGTTAGATTGAACGAATATGCTAGGAGACCTTGTAAAATCAGGATTCCATCTACCTGCTGGGTGAATGATTGTGGACCTTTAGTCGCAGAGCATACCACAGTAAGTTTCTGCCTTTAGTAAGTGTATGTTCTAAGTGCTGCAAAGAAAAATGTTTAAGATAATCCTGGTCGAATTCTATTTACACCTGATCTGGTTTTTTTTTTTTTTTATAATTAGTGTTTTTAAATATCTATTTATTTCTCATAAATTCTAATTCTTATCAATACAATTTGTGTATCACGGTAACCTGGATTTCGTTCTTTGAATTTTCAGTTTTACTTTTACCAGAATCAGCATATTTATTAATTTATTTGTTGTACTTTTTAGATGACTTTCTGGATGCAAGTATGCGGTCCATGTCCAGTTCGGTACCCGTGGCTTGGAAATCCTCTCGGCGAAGCATAACGAGGAAATATTAATAAAAGATTATGTATAATGTTAATGTTACCTTTTATTTATTTTTATCAGCTAGTACTCGTATGTACCTAGCTGATATCCTCGACTAAACTCTCACCCAATATTTTTGACCAACTCCTTCCCATTTTTTCTATGTCGTTGGTCCTGCAACAGCATGTTGAAGGTATATCAATGATACATTAGTGGCATAATTGTACCCGGTTGGTTCAACAATGTGGTGCTCTGTACTTTTTTCTCAACTTCTTTTGATTTTCCTGTAGATTTACACATACGAGTATAATAATTATAGTATCTATAGCGTCTAGCCAGATAGAGATTTACGCTCAGTCTAATAACAATAAATAACGCGTATTTAAATCAGTTTGTTTATAAAAACCTGAAATAACAAATGACCGCTTCAGTGACAGGTATTATTTAGACTCATTATTTAGAACGCAAAATGATTATTTAAATATAAAGAGAAAGTAAATTGTCCTTTTTATCTTGGACATTCTCTCCAAGACCGGAAGCTGTAAAGACCTTTATGCATCCGTTAATAATATGATGGTTAAGTGTTGCTTAAGGATTGAAAGGTTTGGGATAACGATGCTCCATCTTAAGTACAGATTAATTTTATATAATAATATAACTATTCTAAAGAATAATTAAGTTTATACAAAATGGATACATAACAGGCGGTTAAGTTTAAAAAAAATGTTTCAAAGCTAAATCTGGCGATAAAAACAGTTTTATAAATGTATTAGCAGATAGCTCTAATGCGGATTGGTGGGACAGGTCAGAGGCCACATAAGTGTCCAAAGTTTTTCAACTGGAACTGCTTTACATGCCATCCAAAGCACGTAGCCGTCACCCATCGTCTTTCCTACCGCGCTCCTTACTGCTTAGCTCATTCCATCACTTACGCACTACGCCATGGGCTATGACAGCATTGATGTCAATTACAATAAAAAATATCTTGTGAAACTGGACAAGTAGGTCATAATGTCAAACAATACAAGGTAATATTTGAAATAGGTAATCTTCTGATGAATAAATAGCCATCGAGGCTAGTTCACAGACAACGCATAGCTCGAATCAGTGGAATTGGAAAATCATCACATAAAACAGTAGGGTAAAGTGCATGAAATTCGGATGAAGTGGAAATCTAATGATCCAGAATAACGGCCACGACTGCTCGGTCAAATAACTACTAAGCATATATAACTACTAAGTCTTCTCAGAAGAAGAATGGAAAATAAGGAAATCACGAAATGTAAGTGATTTAAAGCAAAATTTACTTTAAAAAAGTAACTTCACTTATAAAATATGTAAGTTTTATGTTAGTTACATATAAAAAAAATTGGGGTCTATAAGTTTTGTTAATATTGGTGCAGAATTACATTCAACGGTCTTACTGACCTTACTGACACCGGACCTAAAAACAACTTGTAGGCCCTAGTAACTTTAAATTTTTACTAACTTTGAGCATTTTTTTAGATCGCACATTTATTTTATGGAAATGACTAAGTTAACGACCTTAAACTTAACACAATAATTATTTATATTGTCGTCATTAAAATTTGTTGATAACTTAAGAACCTAATAATAAACCTAATACCAAATAACCTAATAACAACCTTGGAAACCGAAATATTCAAAATTTAACACTAATTTTACCACGACTTCAGGCAGAAATTTTACTACGGGGCTACAAAAATCCCAACGTTATGTTTAATTACTAAATAATTTAAATATCTTTTTTTAGTTTGCATTCCTCGTTGTTGAAATAGCATAAATTTTAACCACGTTTATCGGTGAGTTCGATTGAGCGGCTAGCGTACCCTTAAAATCAGTTTTTAATTCCGAATTTCATACCGAAGAATTTCCAGTCAGTTTTAATCATACGTGAACAATCATATTAAATTGATGGGCATCGAAATTCGGTACGACTGATTGACCCGTTTGGTAAGCATTATCTATCACCATATGTCCAGCAAATTATTTATTGGATTAATATTGGTAGAAGTATACTCAAAAGACTTCTCAAAAGTTTCTGAAATAGAAGAAACACTAAGTAAGATGTGTAATGAATAGCTACGAAAAATAAAAGAATAGCAAGAAAATAGAAATCAAGATTTTGTTAAATGCACCTATTCTTCATCAATTTAAATTATCTACTAATAAATATTAACTTATTTACAAAAACAATATAACACTATCGTAGGCTAGTCTGGGTAATAAGATAAAATGCATAAAAACGCATAAATAAGTTACAGATTTATTGATTACTAGGAAATCAGCTGATATGGATGTTACTGATTGGTTTTCTGGCTTATAAATTGGTGAATCACAATAACTTACCCATTTCATTACATACAATCGTGGCGAATAGTCCGAAGCCAAAATGAAATTGGCTTCAATAGGTGTTACAGTATTGTTAGCGTTTTTGGCAATTGCTCAAGCTGAGCTGGAATTAGCTGAACCATGTGACAAAGAGACATGTCAGCTTCCAAACTGCAGGTGTACTGGTACAAGCGTTCCTGGTGAACTGGAGCCAAGAGACACGCCGCAGGTAGACATCTTACAGTCCAATAGACTATAATACCTATGCTTTAAATATAGTTTTAACGTTAGTGTTTCTATAATTATAAACTCTTTTCCAGTTTGTTTTTCTCACTTTCGACGACGGTATTAATATTCTGAACATTGAAACCTATCGTACTTTGTACACTCGTAGAAATAAAAATGGCTGCAAGGCAGGCATTACTTTCTTCGTCAATCACGGATACACCAACTACAGACTAGTCAATGAACTATTTAATGAAGGTTATGAAATTGGTCTTCACTCTATAACTCATCAAACTCCTCAAAGTTACTGGGCGGAAGCGACTTATGAGACCATGATGCGTGAATTTGGTGATCAAATACTTCAAATGGCGCAGTTCGCTAATATTCCTAATGGTGAAATTCATGGTTCGTATTCCGACTTTTTCAATGGTTTATTTGATATACTTTCATAAACGATTTATGACTTTACTATTTTCAGGTATTCGAATTCCTTTCCTTCAAATGGCTGGCAACTCCAGTTTCCAAATGATGGCTAGTGTTGGCCTCACTTATGACAGCACCTGGCCTACCACCGCCTTCCGGGAACCTGGACTTTGGCCTTACACCTTACACTATGCCTCCACTCAAGATTGCATAATTCCTCAATGTCCTACAGCATCTATCCCAGGCCCATGGGTGTTGCCAATAATCACTTGGATTGACCTTATGGGCTTCCCGTGCTCCATGGTTGATGCTTGTGCCTTTGTGTGAGTCACTGATAAATATGAAACAATAGCTACATATTAGTCGTTGACTATGATAACAATTGGTTAATAAAACCGATTTTGATTTTAGAGGTTTTCTAACAATCTATTTTTTGATCTAAATTCTGAACACCATTTCAATTTTTAGACCTGCCAACACGGATGAAGAAGGATGGTTCCGTTTTATGTTGACGAACTTCGAAAGACACTATTTAGGAAACCGTGCTCCATTTGCCTTCCACATACACGAACCATTCCTGGCTACAAGACCTGCAGTATCAAGAGCATTCAATAGATTTTTGGACGTTCTCAACAATATCCACGACGTGTTCATGGTTATTTAAAAGTTTTTGCCTCAAGTTTAAGCTTCACATTTAGTTTAAATATAATTATTAATACTTTTTTCTTATCAGGTATTTATATCTAACTAGTAAGGATCACTTTTTTACATAGTTACAGATGATAATACCGATAATAATAATATCTAGTGTAAATTCCATATTAATCACAAAATCAGTTTCTGTCATTTGTTCCCTTCGGAATTTACCTAATTACTTACATTCAATATCTCTTTCGATTATTATGTTATCTTAAGCCCTGTCCTTTATATGATTTAAATGATTTATTAGTTTATTTATTATTTAGATTTTTTTAGGTCATTTGTTAAGAGAAATATGAAAAAAAAGTATTGCTTGCAATTTAAGTGCAGTTGTATTACACAGGTGACTGGTAAAGAAATTATCGACTGGGTTAAAAACCCAGTGAAGCTGGACGAATATTCGAAGAGGTCTTGCAGGACCAGGCCTCCAGCTGGCTGCGTGCCTACTGATTGCGGTCCTTTGGTAGCTCAGCATACTGAAGTAAGATTCTGATATACATTTAGTATCAACTTCTGTAATATTCTCGCAAATTTTATAAGTTACATATTTTATATCATATTCAATTTAATTTTGAGTTATTTCAATGCGCAGCACAACATTTAGTTGAGTAAATCTGTATAAAAATAAGCTATAAGACATATCTGGCCTCAACGACGGAATACAGCGGGGATCCATGGTTTCAGCCCATTAATGGCCCATTACTGAGCACAGATTTCTCCTTAGACTGAAGAGTCCTAGTGCATCCAGTGCGGATTGGTAGAGGAGACTTATAGTTTCTTATTTTTATAATTTATAACAATTATACAACACTTTGTAAGAATTACATCGTGTATAAAATGGTTTACTGAGATATTGCACAATTGAATTTTAAATCGTCACCGTTAGTTAATTGTAATTGGTTTTCTTCATATTAAATTTGCTGACTTATTCAAATATTACAATGATTAATTTTCAGATGTCATTCTGGATGCAAGTATGCGGCCCATGCCCCAGCAGGTATCCTTGGCTTGGAAATCCTCTCGGTAAAGCATAAACATGAAGTATTTAAATAAAAAAGTATAAATAAAAGTTCATATAAAGAATATAGTCGTATTTTATTTATCAAATAACAGTGTTTCTTAAAAGACAAACCTGCTTTTTTGGGATTTTTTTTGTAATAAGATCAAACGAATAGAGTAAGAATGAATAAAGAAATAAAGTAAGAGTGAATAAAGTCAGCCTAGTACAAAATACACCTTCCACACATGCAAACCAAGAGTAAAAACGGTACAGAGCCTTGTATTAGGTACTTAATGAGCTTAATGACGTTCTATAGAACAACAATAATCAATAAATATATTTAAAATGGTGGCATAATTAACATACAGCTGAGTCTCCCGCATGTGGCTAAGATCATGAAACCGACAATTTTGTGTGTTAAACTATATTGACATCGCAGTAACAGAATAGAAAACTCTTCAAAACTAGAAAATGGTTGATTTCTCCAAACATGTAAGATGGTAGAACATTCTATAAAGAACATTCTTGAACAAGTCACTCTTCAAATAATTAAAATATACCAAATCATATCATCAATATAGAAGTTAAGATGCCACGGAGAGATATAAAGATACACGAAGGAAACAAACTATGAACAGATGCTGATAAATAAAAGATAAAAGACTTTTCTAATACATTTATTTTATGCAATTTACATCAAGTAGTAACTATTCCATATCCAAATCATGATTACACTAGAAGTATTTGCCTCGGCTCTTATAAGTCAAGTTATTTTAAGCGACACATTTTCAGAATTTTTAAAATTGGAAATATTTAAATTTAGAACAAGTTATACCAAAAATAAGGTAGTCTAATTGCTACACGATACTTACCTTAATTAGCAATCAGCAGTATACTGAAAAATTTAATTTTGACGTGATACAAAAAAATGGCATTAATTTGCTTTCTAAAGAAGCATGAATAAGATGTGAGAATAATGCAAAAGAACTTCTATATGAATCTTTACTTCCTTACTTAATTTAACATTTGGTTTGGACTTGTTGAAATTTAAAGGAAAGAATATCTTAATCGCTAGTTTTACAATTTACTGAATTTGAGAAAAGGCTATTTTACAATATCCACCAAATTTTTGACACAATTACGATAACTGGCAATTCTAAGTTGTCTGTCTAATACAAGACAATCCCACTGACGATAGCAATATCAACGGATTATTTACAAGATTCGATAGCCACATTGAGATAAGAGAAAATTTCATACGCAAAACTACTAATATCGATCGGGAACCTCATCACTAAAATGTAAAGCTATCACAATCTAATACAATAAGTTACTAACATAACAATAAGGTTATTTACAAAGAACTCATTAGTCGAAGTACAATTATAAAACTTAGTTCAAACACGACGTCATTACAACGATGTAACATTGCATGAAAGATCCTTCTCTTTCCATATGAGGTAGAACGCAAAAAAAATATGACTAATAAGTACATAATAGTTTTTAATGTGTTATTTACAATTGATGGTAGAATTATAATAGAAACTTAAATAGAATCTGTCATCATTATTCTAAATCTTAAAATTAATAGCAATCTAACAACTAAAGTAAGTTATCTGCCTATTATTATATTAACAAAAGATCTATTTACATCTTTGTACACGGTAAAGCGTAAAATAAAATAAGTTAATATAATACTGTAAAAAATTTTAAAGCTTAACATCAGAAAATTCATATATAAAGACTTTAATATTCTAATAACTAAAACAAATCAGTCCATTAACATGTTTTTAGGCTTGAAGAACGTTTTGATAAGAACATAACAGAATGTCAAGAAACCAATGTATATTCTGCAACAACACAATATTATATCTATTACTTAGAAGGACGTAGTAATTTGGGCAAAAAATCTTAAGAGATCTTATAAAATATTAATATAGCGTAAAAGAGTCAAAGTCCAAAATAACGTATTTTTCACACAGATATTAAACAGCGAACATAGTTCATAATCATAAAGGTAATAAGTCTAATGGCAAGAAAGATTAAATTTAGTCAGTTCTAACGATCGATGATGGTTTTAAAGATCTCGCGTAATTTTAACATTGGCAGTAATGGCTACAACAAACGAGTATTTTATTAAGATGGAATACAAAATCAATTCGAAATGCAACTCGATCAACGGAAATATCAGAAAAAATCAGAAACTTATGAAAAATCAGTTGCAAACATGGTGATCCTTTTTGTATCGGCAAATCTCGCAATGTACTCGACAGCACCATACGAATCGACATCTACACTTCTCTTCGTGGTCTCGTACACGTGTTTGATAGCCTCGTCCGCAACACAGTAACCGACAGCCGTCGAGCCCAGCTGATGTCCTGTTACATGTACGACCTCGTGTTCCAAGGATTCCTAGCCTGCAGCAAATGACATTTTAAGGATTGAAATATTTTCGACTTCATTAACTATATGTTTGATTGTTGTTTGAAGTAATTTGATTTGAACCGATAAATCCTAAAAGTTAAATGAAGCGTGCTAGTCTCTTTTTACAATTAAGAAGACCTCGAGCATAAGCACATGCTGTTCCAATACAAATTGATTTTATGTGAAACACAAAAATGACTTTCCGAGAACCTATACTACTACTAAAGTAGTAGTTAGGTAGTTTATATACATACATATTACTAAACCAGACAAAATAGGTTATAATGTGCGAGGTTCAAACATCGAAATTGACCGCAATTGAGTGCGAAAATTAACTCGCAGAGTGTGACTTTACAAAAAAATTAAATGATGGAGCACTTTCTGTTTTTCAGCGGTCCATATGTACTTATTAAGAACATCAATGTAACAGCTGACTCACCCTTATTAAGGTGATATTATGTAAGGATCAAACTAAAGTTGCCGATCTACTGTGTATGAGTTGTCTCAAGATATTTATTATTATTATAACAGATAAATATGCTAATAAATTATCTTCCAGTGCACACTTGGCTATTTTTGTTTTCAATACCATAAATTTAAAATATAAGATAGGTCAGTATGATCATACCTTCAGTCATATCACAATTGTTAATGCTCGATTAATTGATGATAAGAAGCTAATAACAATTTATAGAGATAAAACCCAATTTCTACAAATCAGATTAGACAGATTTAAATAAAATACTCCTTAGGTAAAACCCTCATTTGATAACGATTTAAGGTACGTATGTAATAATATGGAAATATGGTAATAATATGGATCAATTGACAATCTGAAATCAGATAACGAGAATCATAATAAATTATTATATTTTGATTTCTTAAAAACGATTAGAAGATAAACCAAACCAAAACGAAATATAAATGTAGAATATGACGATGAAAACAATGAAAATATTCGAAGAGAATACTTTAATAATCCTAAAGAAATACTAATAATGACTGAGTCAAAACAGATACATCTTTGGAAAGTATTACCTGCTGCAGCTCACAGGAATGGATAAACACTTACTCGTCATTTGGTTCGCAGTAATCCGGTGAATCCTCCAAGTACACTAGATCGGTTTTGTTCGGTTTCTTCATATCAGGATGTAGCGGCCGCAATTTTCTTATGTTTTTGCCTCTTTTTCTTTCGACGACCTGAAAATTTGAAAATGTTATTTTATATTATCCTATAACTTCATTTTAATATACAGTCTTCTTTTAATTTCTATAAAATCATTAAAGTAGAAAAGCGACGCTTCGTACCTTATCTTCTTCCTGCTTAGTTAGGAAATAGAAAGATTATTTGAGTAAATCAGACGTTTTTTATTTTGATTAAGTCTTGTGTAAACCGGCCTATAATTTATTTACCATTACCTAAGGTTGACTGGCAAAGAATGCTTTTAGTATTAAGTCCGCCTTTTGTATGTATATTTATAAGATGCAATAAAGTTTAAATAAATAAATTAATTATCATCATTGTGATAGATTTTATAAAAGTAGATAAAAATATAATAAAACACTATAAATGCTCTTAGACACACACAACATCATCATTGTAATCTATAACTGTCCCACTACTGGGCTCGGGTCTCCACTCACAATGTGAGGGGTGCAGGCCATAGTCCACGCAGGCCAAGTGCGGATTGGAGTCCACCACGTTGGCAAGTGCGGATTGGCCACACACAACATACTTTAATTATAGTTAAAAAACATTTACACCGCTCGTGGTATAAATTCGCACTGGGGCAGCGTGGTGCTAAGCACTAGGCCTCTGCACTTTTGGTGAGAGACACATGCCCATTAGTGGGTCATTAATCGTTGAGGCCAAGAGACATTTTCAGGCAATTTCAAAGTATGAAGTATAAAAGATACCTTAACATGAGAAGCTCCCTCATATCTTGTTGTAAGGGCATCTCCAACGACTCGGAGTTGAGGCAGTCTGCGCCAGCACACCCGCACCGAACAAGATCCAGACATACCGTGGCATTTGCAGACACGTTGCATTCGACCTCGAACAGCCTGGAAGAATTTGGTTACGTAAATTTTAGTTCTTTAATTACTTTTTATTGTATTTATCATAAGCTAGAAGAAAATTTTAAATTTGTATTATCTACCAGCCAACCCAGTGTAACTTAGTGACATTCGAGGTAGGCGTACAAAAAAAATCTATTTTATTTAGAAAAATTTAATAAAAACATTCAAATTCAAAATATTTATTTCATCATAGGAAAATGAAAACATCGAGCTCACCTAATTAAAGTCAAAATATTACAAGAAATGTAAGTCGAAATTATTACAATCTGATTAATATGCAATACGACATTACTACATTTACCATTATTTACCAGCCAATCCTGCATTATACTATCAACGACGCCTGTTATCGAAGGATAAGGAAAACATCTTGAGTTATTTCTTAAAAAGCCGTGGTAGCCAACCATCAAGTACCTGCACGAATACCATCGGGATTTTACTAATAAATCTAGTCATCTAGCTGAAGTCAAATGGCGTCTTAGTTCAGTCTACGAGCAGTTGACTTATGCTGAAATTTTGGTGAGGAATCACTTCCTAATGATATCCTGGATTATCTATGTTACCCCTCACATCGTGAGTGGAGACCCGAGCCCAGTAGTGGGACAGTTATGGGTTGCAATGATGACCTATGTTATCAATAAGATGTCTTGCTTTTGTTTGTCTCTGAATACAAATTATTGTATTTGTTTTGTAAGTCTTGAGCTGGTCTTTTTACATTTATCTCATTTACGTACCCTTCTTCCAGCTTCATTATTATGTAGATTCATCAATCCTTCGTCAGAGTCCTTATCTTCTTTGGCGTCTACGAAGTCTCGGCTAAACATCTCGCCGTATCTTATGTCCTGCAAAGTTTGTTTTAAAATGATATGGTTTAGCCATTGAGTACTATGTACTACACTACTAGAAGACACCCCATATTACCGATCTATCTCGTTGAAGTAATCCTTCAACTGCACCGAAATTAATTGCCAATTAGCTGACAATTAATAGTAAAAATTGTAAATCTAGTAAATCCTGTAATCTTGGGCGCGTTAGACTTTTGACAATTTTAAACTAAATCTAAGTAACCCAAAAATTCCTTAACGCATGTTGAGATACTGCATTAAAAGTACCTTGTCGATGTGTAAAATGATAATAATTGTTCATAAAAAAATAACAAGAATTTAATAATAAATAATTATCACCC
>DWKC01000501.1:0-12539 GCA_018249195.1 Racta chiria
AAATAATAGTGTATTTTTATTTCTTTCATGAATTTTCTATTATTTTACAGCGTTTTGTTTTTTAGAAAATTGAGAGGGATCGTTTATTAGCGCACGGTGCACATTGCACGGTGTGCAAACTCAAGTTTGAATTTAATTTCAAACTTTATGCACAGTGTGCAAAGTTTTACACAATATTTTTATATTTCCACTTTATGTCCTAAAACAATTGGCTATGTTTTTTAATCATTTTCACAAGTAAAATAAAGAAGGTGGCTTCATCCCATTATCAGGTCATTGAACTCGGATCTCCTCATACTGAGGAAGCCTAGAGCATACTCCACCACGCTGCTCCAATGCGGATTGGGAATGGAAACGGAAATAAAGAGAAGGTATTTACTAATGGGTAGCCCGTGGCTTACAATTAGCGAATCAGGCAACGATGACCTATAGGATATTATGATATTGTTATTGAATATTTACGATACGTAATACCCTTATTCTAAGATGTTGCATTCAAATATCGAATTAGTTAACATTATGCAGATGATTGATTGTTTTTGTATTTGACATTTGGAGACCAGTAACCCTTGGGATTGAGAACGACGTTCTGTTATTGTTATCGGCAGATCGATATCGAAATCATTTAATGATGTAAGTGCCCAATGATACACTAAGGTCACAACGGTGCGGTGTACCTGTGAATGAATAATGATAATAACAAACAATACAATACAATCAGTAATACAGACATACGATTGTTATATATTCACATTGATTTTTATTACTTTTATTGATCCTAATCTGAGATTAGTGTAAAGTTTGGAAGATCAGCGGTTGCAAACGCACAGCATTGGACAAACAGAAACGTATTTGGCAAGAACTACGTCACGATCACGTTAATAAAATTGGTTAGTTTTTCGTAGTCAATTTCTATCTAAATAAAAAAAACAATAATTGTATTATATGTAATATAATAATATAATATACTCGTATTTTATTATAGTTATTGTCTGTGTTATTCTATAAGTAAGTCAGGTAGTTGGGTATTGTTAAAACAAAATGTATCTTAACACACATCGCATTTGTTATCTTCTAGTGCAATGTATTCAAGGAATTTCCCGCGCGTTTCCTACGCATGTCATTAAAGTGATTTAATTAACAAACTAAAGTTACACTTGTGAATAATTGTTTTATTTACCTCTTGTGTAGCTAATAAACATTTATCTTTATTTTTATAAGTATAAAAGAAGCATTATTATGCTTTTTTATATTTAAAAAAAAATAGGGTTACAATCAATTGAAAAATAAATTCTAAGTTAATGCGCTTTACCATCTGTTGGAAATGTAAAGTAATAAGGATAAGGAATAAATAATTATGAATTTGGACTTGCTGCCTTGTAACCGCTGTTAATACACTCATTTTTATTTTTACCATCCGTTTTTAGGGTTCCGTGAAAACTTCGGAACCCTTAGGTATATTTTTGCTATGTCCGTCTGTCTGTCCGCACTCGGCGCAGAGACCCGTGAGAAAATTGTTAGTTGGCTTGAATATACATATTTATCATGGGAAGAAAGTGGTAGAAAAAAATGAACTTATTTGTGGGTACCTCCCTTACCTTTTCTCGTCTACCCTATCATGTGAAGTATCGATAGGTCTTTTCAAAATCATTTGTTTCAATTATTTCATCACATTCAAAATCAATTAATTATAAAATAAAAATTGAGATGGGTAGGCTGTTGAAAATTAAATTAATTGTCAACTACGGAGCTCTACATTGCACGTGGATTAACATTTGGCCAGTATTTTTCTAATTCCGTACTTATATATCGCGTATATTCATATTTATATATCACCATCCAAGAATACATCGCCACTTACCTAGATGTGATTGTAATCAAGCGTTAAAATATAGTACCTACGTAGAGTTTACTCCATACTTCCCACACTAGGATTCCTTGGGTAGTGGGTACCATCGGGTACAATATTTGAACATATTAATATTTAATTCTAAAGATATACCTGCTGCGTTTTAATCAGAAACGGTAGGGTGGAATTATAAAGGTATGTAATAGCGATGTTATGATGCGCACATAGCCGCGGCTTGTTTCCGTCGCGTCTAATGAAAAGAGTTAAGCAACCTACAACATAGTACCTGTTAGTAAAAATTTCCTTATTTAAATAGTTATTGCGACTTTACATGTGTCACTTTTGGCAAAATCATTTCTTTACGCTAGCCGATTTTAGATTTTGAAACACCATCGAATTTTCATTTTTTTTTTTCGAACAAACTTTCATTTATATCATCATCATCGTAATTTATTTAGCAAATTCCATTTCTCCTATAGAATGCTTGCTAAACAAAAGCTCCTGCCTAAGATATCGATGTATCAATGTTAGGACAGATGCGAAAACCAAAAATCAAACCAAATTTATCGATTTTCTCTAAAATAGATTTTACACATATGAGGTCTTAAAGTCGAACGACGAAATATTCTACAAGATTTGTCACTATTGTCAATGCAAAAGAAAGATGCGTAACACGCCCGATAATTGCCGCACATTTCGTAGGCGAAACTTAAAACTTCACGTTGCGTAATGCAAATTTGTATCGAAATTGAATTCGACATTTAAAAAAGCTTCACACCTACCTATTGCCTACGCACCAAGGTTTACTTTACGCTTAGCGTCAATTTGCGTTGAGTCGCTTGACTCTGCGGCCGTCGCGTCGTCCATCTCCAATCTTTTGGGGTCCGTATATCAGAGATCTGAGGTCGAATTTGGTGCTTGTCGTCGGCACATGTAAATTAGTTCAAATTGCGTAGGATGCGTCAGTAGGCGTGATAATTCCCTCGGCATACACAAAGAGTGGCGTGAGAGTGATCTAGCTCCCGAAACGTGCGGAGGTTTGCTTACGAATTACGAGGCGTGGGAGAGGTGAAAGGTCGGAACTCAGGACTTATTTTCTAATCTAACTCTGATAATTCAGGGAGAGATGTGTAACCACCTCTCTCTGAGTTATCAGTATTATTAGACTAGTTACCGACATTCATGTATCTCCAAATTTCTGGTATATTGTAGTTAGTACAAGTACTCGTAGGTGTTTCAAGACAGATCTCATATAACTTCTAGACATATCTATATACATAAAAGGATAATGTTTTTACTTTCCTCCTCAATACAGAGAACGGCTAAAAATATTTACTTTATTAAAAAGTAATTATAAAATAAAATGGTAGATTGCGTACATTGTACGCGATCGACTAGAGAGACGATCATGCAAATGTGCACAAAAATTATTACCATCTACAATGTAACGCCGGTCGAACCGATTATAAACGTTGGTTTTTTTCTATTTCAGGCATACGAGCTGTCGACCTTGACGGGTACGCAAGTGATGCTTCTAGTCGCGTCCGAGACAGGACACGTGTACACTTTTGCAACGAGGAAATTGCAGCCGATGATCACGTCGGACTCGGGGAAGAGACTCATACAGACCTGTCTCAATTCCCCCGACCCGCCGACGACCAGCGAGCAACGTATGGCCGCCACCGGTTTTGAGGAGACCGAACTCACGTATAACGTAGTTGACGAGGATATGAAGGTGAGACAATTGACGTACGCCGGCTCTGCTCAGTATCCCATAGATCACCACCCGTTGGCATCCTCGCCGATACAGCAGTACCACCACCAACACCCGCCCTGTCCCTCGCCACTCCCCATAGGCTCGCTGGGGCAGCCTTACTCCCACGCACACCTATCTCATCCCCACATGTCGCACCATCCACAACGGTAGTTCAGATGGCACTAGAGTAAATCCCGTTTTGCTATTTAATTGGCGACGATATCGATGGCTCCGGATACCGTCCGGGGAATCGATTAGACTATCGGGATAGTCACGTTCTAGGTAAGCTTGTAAATTAAATCGATAAGAAGAGTAATATACATTTATAAAGGCAATAAACTATTTTGTTATTATATTTGTAAATACGCCCCTCTCGGGCTTATGTTTTCGCGTAATTGACATCTTAATTTTTGAGGATTTGAGTGGTTATCGAGAACGGGTTCCTGCTACGCGGTTTGCGTAACGAATGTTCGAGTAATTACTGTTAATGATACCCGAATGTTGCACGGTCAGCGATTAAATATCGACATTGACAGATAAATTTTGATAAAGACTGACACCAGAGTGAAGGTATAAGATATTTCGCGAAATCCAAATTAACAGTAAAACGAAGAGGATTCGGAAGCTTTACAGATTGATAGTTTAAACAAACAGCTTAACAAGCAGTAGTAAATGTTACGTGCCTTTAAAATTTCCATTCCAATACTATTACTTTGAAATCAATTTGGCTACAGTCGTTTAATAAATCATTCATCTGAGAATCCTGTCAATAATATTGATGATGGACGTGGAAACGCTGTCGAAAGCTATAGAGCTGTGATCGGTAGCAAATAGTAATGTTTGAAATGAGTTTGTAATTATAGTTAAAAACCGGTTGCATGTTTTAAGAGTGACGCCTCGGAAGCGGGAGCGGCTGGGCACGCTCTTATTGATTCGTTATGATGAATGAATCGGTTTTTCATTAGACGTGTAGTTAATAGGTATCGATACGCTTGATCTTAATTACATAGATGAATCTTTTAAAAATAATATTATGGAAATTCTGTGCTAAGAAGAAGTATTACAATAGAAAAATCAAGTGTCATCAAGACTTCCAAACAATCAAGCTATTATCAACGTTTAGCAAAACAGTATTCTCGCCTAATTCGATCAGCGAATACGTCTTCGTAGGAAATAAGCAGTCCATTCATAAAATTTATGGCCAACGTAAATGTTTGCTGCTATTTTCGTACCCCTCCAACATTAGATCGCGTCTATAAAAACTCACTTAATAGAGCTAATAAGTCGTACCTACCTACGATAAATGTAAGCGGCAGAACTTCAAGTAGGTACCTTAAGACTTGGGAAGAAATACAAAAAAACTAAAACGACTAAGTTTATAAGTACGATTTATTTGGTCTATTATTACGTGACGTAGATAAAATATTTATTAATGACACTGCATCAGACCGATTCCAACCGTTCATTATACCGTATCGGCGACGAAAATAGACGACGCTGGCAACAGTTTACCCTGGCTTTAAAAATGCAAAGCAAAAAAAGAGTTAATAGCAGGTGTTGTTTGAAACTAGAGGCAGTTTCTAATTATCAAGAGGGCCTCGTTACGAAACTAATTCATGCATAATCCGGATTATAAAAGAATTAATTCAAAGTTACGCCTAAAATCTTCGTATCAAATTCAATGTACTACTGAATGAGCGTCGTTGTTCCGTAAATCTATTTAGGTAACACCAGGTGCATTTCAATTACGCGCCTGTAAATCTATAATTTGAATCATAAACCGACTAACTTGTAAATTTCTTACCGAGCTTAGTTTGTCCGACATAAACGTTGCTTAATAGAAGATCGATGTATGCTACTGTGCTAGTATTGCCAAATGCGGCGTGTCCAGTATTCGATTCATCAATGAGTCTCGTCGATTCGATTCATCCATTAACGGCGAAGCCACCTCGCGCCGCTAATCGGACACTATTTATTCATCGATTTGTACTCAGTGGCCGATTTCGTTGCGTCCCATCGATTGCGCCCGACGATTAATCCTCGCACCTCATTTGCATATCGTTTTAATTTCGAAGCCATCCGGCGCCCACCAAGCCTTCGCCCCCGACCTCGAATAACGCTTGTCAGCTTTGATATGTTGAAATCGATTACGTCGATTCTCTCGTTTCGCGCTCGCCTCGATAAAAATCTCTCGTGCTCAGGTGGGCCGGCCGTGTTTGACGTGCAGGAATAACATGTTCGCACCGACATGGCCGCTCATTGTTCACGCACCGTCGATAAGTCTATCCGATTGAAATATTCATTCAGTAATTATGATTTCAACTGATAAGATCCTCCCATGAACGTCTTTCTAAATATTTTCTTTATTTACTATTCTGGATATCTCGTAGGTAGAAGTTGTTCGTGACTGACGTATCCCGGTATAACGCAAGCTAAACTCATTTGGATTCAACAGTATTTCCTCTTTTCTGGGGCACGGTGACTTCTTTTATTGTGAGTAAGTCATGCACATAAATATGATGGTTACGTATTCAGGGAGCGTAACGGGTGAGGTCTGGCGCGAATGTATACGGAATTAGCCATGTTCCCGCGTGTTGGTCGTAGGATGCAGATGCTCTTGTGCATGAATTAGCGGTATAAATGTGGAATTCGGTCACTGCCCTCACTACGACCAGATCTCCTAATCTTGCGTTCGCCGTCTCGTTGTTTCGTAATACCGCAAAACACACGATTTCGCTTTCAGTGGATACGCGGTATTTCTTTCTCAAATTCCGCGCTGGATGCTTTTATTCTGTTTCAAGGCACGTCGTCCCTAGTTTGAAAAAAAAGTGCCGCCGCTATAAGAGTTATCGACACGAGTCGTAAATTCTTTGTGTTTTTTAGATGTTGACAATCTCGGGCCCGCCTCTCCGATGGGCCGGTGACTCACGCGCATCTATAACGTATTCCATGCGCTCGCACGAGACGCGTGCGTCTGTTCTAGACGTCGCTCGGTAATCGCTCGTTAGTCGTCTCGCACCTCAGTTTATTAACTTATCAATACTATTGTTTTGATAAACGCCCGAGACGCAATTTCTGTTGACTCATCGTATTGTGTGGCTAATGTGGCTACATAATTGTCCGCCTGTAAGCCGATTGGTCTTGTGCAAGCCTGTCGTGTTTTAACAATGAACCTAATTTGACTAATAGGTGCGTTGTAATCGTCACCGCGTGTGGTTTAAGGATTAACTACAACATCATCGACGCAGCTCTCTTCGCCGCTTCTTACCATCGGTTAATGAACGCTTTTCTAAAGCTATTGTTCTATTTTTTGTTTCTTTTATAGTTTTCTTATCTTGATTAAAGATTGTATGGTCATTAATATAAGCTTGTAGAGAAATCGATATTTATGCATTACTGCCGCAATTATGTCTAACGTATGATAAAAAAATACTCTTCTCATAAGTTACCTTTACTTCGACAATTTTCCAATTAATGCTTTAAAATGCTTTTATACGATTGGCATCACTATTAAGAATGTTATTTTACCGTAGTTAGTTTCGCTTGTTAGTACTGTAAAGTTCGTTAACTGTTGCTATGATTTTCTTAAATTTCACGTTTATTTTAAGATTAATTATACGGTTAAGCCGTTGGCCTAAAATCCACAGCATCGCAGCGTAGAGCGTCGCGCTCAGCGAAATCATTAATTTATTATTCCGCGCGTGAACGCACCGTCGGCTTGAATTTTTTTTTAATTATTTAATGTTTGCAAAATTCACATTAAATGATCGGCCCAGCCCTATAATTAGCGGTGCAGCGTCCGACCACCCCGGCGAAAGATGTATGGACCCACCGTAAATCCTCAATAAGGGTAATAATCGAAAAACGCCTGCACTGTGTCACCGATTGCGGTACAAATTAAGAGATTCGCTGGAATAAGGTCGAGCCTGGTGAAAATTTCCATCAGTAAAACCGTGCAACCGATTCGCTCCGTGTCATTTGGTGTAATGGACCGATATTGATTGTGTCTGCCTCGGACAATTGCAGATATGTCTTCATCATCCGACCGCAAGTACTAATAATTGAACAATCGTATTACTGAATATTACAGACCTCACGTGTCAATGCACCTACAGTTGGGCATCAATAACGTTACATTACAACAACTGTAATTTTACCCTTTGGATTGGTATTAATATTCGTCATAACACTTCGACAAAGTATCATTACAGTTGCCTTTCATTTTGTATTTTTTGGTATGATTATTTTGTTTCGCGTTTCCATATTTTTGCATTTCCCACCTACATAAATTTACTTAATTCGATTTATTGCAAATTATTTTTTAATTTACAACAAATGTATAAACGTTTAATGCTGGAGATTTCTTACAGTGAAATTGTGCACTAGGTACCGCGGTAGGTCTTAAAACTAGTCTACTACATTCTTAACTAAGTATTTACAGAGTACATTTAACGGCCGACGACACCGTGAATGTTAAGGAGTTGCAATACTTGCGATCGGTCGGTTTTCTTTTATAAAAGTGGGTCACGATTGACTTAGAGGAAGCTGGAAGCGTCATAATGGATTGATGGGTGAGTTCCGCCTGTAGTACCGTGGGGCGCGGTCGGTATTATTTTAGGAGTTGCGTCCACTCCTTGTACTATTACGGCAGACCTGAGCCCGCGCCGTACTGTTGCATAATTCAGGCACGAGCTCCGCCGTTTGCATTCCGATACTTGATACGTGCTTTCACATGTATTTATGGACGAGATTTTGTGTCTCCGTAATGTTTGCCGAATAAATAAATTGTGTAGGCATAAATACAATGGGCGAGTCGGCGTCTCCGCTCGTTACGTCGGCGAATGTAAAGTCCGAGTTCGCTTCTTGGGTCGCCTGCTTGTCAACCGTTGAGATATTTCGCGGGGAGTTGATGGGACCGCTTATATCGTTGTTTAGGGCCTTCGTTACACCCGCGGTTTATGTCGCCGCTTACAAATTGGCGTGCAGACTGGCCAGTATCGCATTCGCAAATTTTCCGCCGGGAATTATGCTTACATTGTTTTCATATCCTTTGACACATCAATATCCATTTTGAGCGTTATTTCAACGGCGATAATCTGATTGCAGTCGTAACCAATATATTGTCAGATGGTCCCGAATAAAGTTTAGAGGAACTAGCACTTCGTAAGTTCTACTACTGCATGTTTTCAATATTATGTGTCATGTTAAATATCTGGGTAACCTAAACATCGTCAACTGGAAACAAGTTGCTTTAATTTATTGTTTACAATATGATTATATATATTTATCCTTTCAATTCAAGATCTGTACCTATCTGACATCAAGCACCCACCTACGCTTTACATTCACAACACAGAATGTTAAAAAGTTATATGGAAAGCAAAACAACGATGAGATATTGTCTGAGCTCGACACGTGTACGTCATTCGTAAGCACGTTGGAAAGAAAGCGCCTGTCTCACGGCGACATCCTAGAATCGAGTGCCAACTAATCCGAAATCCTAACATCATTATCTCCAACTAGTATCAAGCACGATTCTCCTCACATCTCGGTTACCGCAATTCTAATGATTTACTGCGGAGGTCCTCCTTTGTATGCGCTGGACATGACGAGTTTTGTATGCAAGGTGCGACTCCGCTATCCCGTGCCCATCGCATCCAGAAACTTCCGCGACGGACCGTCCTGATTGCTCTAATTGAAATTTATTCCTGCTGTAGTCGAACGCGCTTCGTTTGCCCAATGCGCGAGACTTAACTCTATTAGATTAATGAATAACCGCGCATCGATTGTTATAGCCTGTTTAGTTATGTATGCGCGTTCGCGTTTATGCGATCTCGTTTACTGGATTGACGCGGGACGCGCCTCATCCATTATAGATTGAGCCAGGATCGTCCCGGTATCCTCCCGATGAACGCGCCCGACGTCTCGGTCATTTCGATAATTGGACCCGCGATTATGTTTCCAGTTGCGCAATCCGCAAACATCTGCGATAGATCCCCCGATCGGAATCCGACGATTGCGTCATTCGCTCTCTGATTTAATCCGAGTCCAATTAAGAGCTTTGCTTGTAATTTCATCCCGGAGTGAGGCACAAAGTAAACGATTGCTGGCATAAGATCATTATTTCTGTTAACTGCCACCATATTGCAGTTAATTGTGAACAGAATCCCATAATTTTCAAATTGAATCGAAGTCGATTTCACGACGTGCGGCCGAGTAGCCGTCGGACACGAGTGGAAGCGAGTCGATTGATTCGCTGAATCCAAGTCGGCCCACTTCCTAAAACTAGACTGGGAGACGCAGATGGTTAAAATTAGGCCCGCCGGGAATAGCGTAAACTGGTGCGTGGCTCGTCACCGAGCGCCGACTTGCCGCATATTGTATTACACCATATCAAATTCAATAAGATCCGGCTCCATATTGCATTCAAGGATTTTTATATTTCCTAACATCATTCTTAAGGTCACACCAGCAACAAATTATGACGTTATTTCCATAATTGCATCTAAACATGAACACCTCCGATTATTATAAACGTTCGTTTGACCTCATTTTTCCGAAATTTTCCGCTTCATTTGTGATAATTTTCTTATAATTATTGCAGCGGTGTTCAAAATAGAAAGCTATTAAAATGTCAGGCTACAGTGCGCGCACTGAAAATCATGAATGTAACAATTTTGCCGCTTTTTGCTCTGTACAGGAAAATTATTGTTGATATGATCTAATTGCTTCCACGAAGTTAGGTTGAGTTCAGTTCTGGAATGGAAATAGTATTTAAATTCAAAAGACAATGAATCTAATTTTTCATGTCAGGTAGACGTTTCTCAAAAGCGAGATGACGGTGAATTTTTAAGATTATTGTTCACGAACGCAAACAATGTTTTCTTCTGTCATCGAAAGAATACACAAGTTATCGGTCATCCTTTTGTATCGCCATCTCGACGCGCCGTTTCGGCGATTCCAGTGAGCGATCTCATCTCGTACGAACATTACAATGCGGGTTCAGTTAGCGACGTACACGGCTCCAACGATAGTCGAGTAGGATTGGACGTAGTTCGTAGAGTAAGAACCGCCGCTATAAATTCAAACTAGGATCTCAGCTGAGGCTCGACCGTTAGCGCGTGGGAAATGATTGGGTCCGTTGTAGCCGGTGAGGCTTTGTTAGGACGATTGTCCACTGGAGTGGTGTAGATGCGGCGATAGGCCGCGTGTAGTGCTTGTGCTACGACCGGTGACAGCTACGTGGGAAAGGCCGGGATCGCGTGCACACTTATTTGGATGATATTGTCATACTGTTGTTCGGATTTATGGCACAATATCGTGTGCGTGCTCGGAGTAATTCGATCTTGTTCCCGTCCTGTCATTGTACGCTTCTGTTTGCTGTCATTTTTCGATGTCGAGGCATGAACTTTTATTTTGTTTTCGTTGACACTATTGTTTAAACCTACTGGCCGTAGTAAGTTATTTTTAAAACAGAAAAGAATTCAAGAGCCATGTTTAGTTTGTAACATGTTCCGTTGCACAAGGTCAGAAGAATATAAACAATTTCCAAGCCCAGATTCTCGGCGTATCCTACCTCACGCATTTTCGTAGTAGCGTGTAAACAAAAAGTAAAAATAGACATCGATAGTGGGACAGTAAACTGTGCATCTGAAAAAGGCATGAGTAGAGAATTCAACTACGTTTATGGCGCGCAACACCGCACTCCATGTTTTTAGTTTTTCCTTACATCCTTACGGTCTCGTAACTTATTCCGAATGCGTTCGTGTGTTGGCCGAAGTATAATATGATGGCTATTGAGTTTTGAAAACAAATGTATGTGAGCGATCCATCATACTTTTTCCTTTCAGCGTAGCTATCGACGTGCTTAGAGCTTATACAAACACAGCTTTCAAATGCTAATCCAACGGACGTGCCTCGAATTGGTTCCGCCGGCTCGCTTGAACTACGTGGGAAATGTCCGAAACTCAGTTGGAAATCCTAATGTACATTAATAAGCGTATGTCTTATCTGACAGACTTAAAGTTCGCCTGTATTTTGATTTGCAGTTATGTAGGTTATCGCATATTTCTAAAAAAAAACTTATCTATTAATACATAAAAATCTATATTTGCCCTCTTTTGGATAACATTGTTGTAATATGTTAAATAGTTAACCAGTTTCACAAATAGAAGCGCTTAGCGTGTTAACACAGTCGTAACTTTCTGTTTGATCTCAATCGTTTCCTTAAAAGTGTATTCTGAAACAGCTATTTCTGTCGTCTTTGCACAGATTTATCAATTGTCATCATCACCATAACATAGATTAATCTATCTCAAATAAATTTGTTATCTTTAAGTTCACAAACTTGAATAGTCTATCAATCTAATCGAAATGGGTCATTGCATAACCAGTCGTGGTTTGTTTGTGTTTTTGAACAATTGACCTTATATGGCCACCTACAAGCGGTGATATAATCGCTCTGTATTGGCTCATAGTGGAGGCGCGTGGGCGGCGTCCTTCCTAAACGCCGGCGCCCGTCGCCTTTGCATAGAGAATTGTAAGAAGTGTTTTTGTGACCAATCTTTTTATAGTTTTAAAACGTTTCCTTATTAAGGGTTTATGTTTAGGAATAATCTACTTTACAGTCTACTAAACTTGTTATTTTTGAGGAGATTCTAACGATTAACTTACTTCATACTATTTTAACAAACGACTAATTTAACTATTTTATACAAACGTCTCATTTACTATGAGATTATGTTAGTGTTATCTATAGACTATGACTAGGACTGTAGATAGTCAATTGTTGTATCTCAAAATGTTTGCTAATTCCTTAGTATATGTATACCTATGTCTTGAGGCGTATCTGCCTTGTCTACTCGACTTGGGTTTCACGCACGTGCGTTTCTCTCAAATGATTTATGTATGACCGGTATACGTGAACTAACTAGG
>DWKC01000502.1:0-12510 GCA_018249195.1 Racta chiria
GCGCTGCGCGGGCGGCGAGCGGTACTCCGCCGACAACGTCATCGTCACCGTCTCGCTCGGGGTGCTCAAGGAACGGTCGGTATTACGTGAGAGCCTGTCTGTAAGTTACACAGTCTGTGCATGGTCGCTCGTGACGGAGGTAGTGAGTTACAAACCATTGCATTGTTGGGAGTGGTATGAGACCAATGAACACGTGAGAGTCGTGCGTCGTCTCCGTTGCAGGCACGCGCGGCTGTTCTCTCCGGGGCTGCCCGCCGACAAGGTGGAGGCCATCGAGACCATCTCCATCGGGGTGATGGACAAGGTGATCCTCTCGTTCGACCGGCAGTGGTGGAGCAAGGAGGCCACGTTCTACGGCTTCCTGTGGCGGGACCGGGACCGCGCGGGCCTGGCCCCGGAGGACCGCTGGCTGACCAAGGTGTTCGGCGCCAGCAACCCGATGGGCGCGCGGAACACGCTCACCTTGTGGACCAGCGGCGAGGTCGCCAAGATGGTGCGTACACGACGAACAGTCTACGTCGACAGTATCATATCAACAGTATCGAGCGCCACCGGCCGTGCCCTAGAGGGTACATCACACAGTCGGTGCATTGACTCTCGGTATTTGTATCGTGCGATCGCAGGAACAATATCACGGAATTTTTGTTGAAAGTATTTCCGGATCAATTAAATTTGACTAACGTCGGTGGTGTTGTTACTATTTACAGGTGGAGACCCTGCCCGAGGAGGTGGTGCGCAGCAAGCTGGTGGCGCTGCTGCAGCGGTTCGTGGGCGGTGACGTCACCGTGCCGCCGCCCACACACATGATCAGGTGTGTTGTGTATATCTCATGTAGCACCGCTGGGGAACTGTGGGGGCCGCAGAGGTCGTTGGAATGTATTGTTTAGTAACGGGTCGTCGCTAGATGGCGCTACCGGAGCGAGCGCGACCACCACGCTTGCTTCGGAAACGTTATAGTGAGCGGCGATGAACAAAGATAGCGGACACTTATTGACAACGTACAGCGACCAGCGCACTCACGTGCCGCGCCAGCTGTCATATATTGTGTGTGTGTGTCCTCTTCCCCCTGGACCGCCGTGAGGTGTAAACGTGTAAAAGATCCACGCTGAATATATATATATATATATATATATTTAAATAAAGAAATTATCTAGTAGTTTGCAAGAAAAATAATACAGTTTAAATAATAGGAGCGCATAAGTGAAGTGTTGTGCAACTCAACGGATAACTGCGAGTTGCAGCCCTGGTACCACTCAGTTCGGCGAGTAAGTCATTTGCTCGTTTCACTCCCAATCTACAAAGTGCGTATTATTAATCGGAACAGACAACCCGCGCACGGAAACGTGATTGATCAACCGCACAGAAGAAGCCACGCCTGCTAGCGCCGCCATACTGTTGGCAACCTGTTGCATCTTAGCTCCATGCGATCAGTTGCGGGCGCTCCGATCCAGCCATCTTAGTCGTTTGCGCAGCCATTTCTCACAACCACCTGTTGTGATTGCGCTTAATGCGCCCCGCGCCCGCGCACGCTAGCGACATTTACTGTTTTGCCCAACTATTTTTCTATTTCGGATGATACAGAATATACACACAACTAGCAGTAATGGCTGTAAATGTGAATAAATCACTTTCCGAGTCCAACCTTGCGGTAAAGACACTACCAGAAACTATCTCACCTGCATCTTCTGTTTCGACCCGCAGCAAAAGAAAGAGGGAAAACGACGATTTTTGCTTGGAATTTTCAGCTTTTAGGGAAGAGATGAAAAATCTTATACTCACCATGACCTCCAAAAATAGCGAAGAACTTGCAAAAATTGCTCCCACACTTGCAGATATTCAACAGTCTAACAGAAGTATTGAAAACTCCATAGCATTTCTCACCGCACAAAATGAAGAATATAGAAAAAAGATTGAAAAACTTGAGAGTCAATCGCAGGAGGACCACAAATATATAATAATATTAGAAGATAAAATTGAGGATATGCAAAAAGGCATGAGAAAAACGAGTTTTGAGCTCAAAAATGTGCCTAAAAACGATAAGGAAACGAAAGAGGATTTAATCAACATGATTACTTGTTTATCTGAAAATATTGGCTGTGATATAAAGCAGTCTGATATACAAGACATTTACAGGGTCCGTGTGAAAAAAGATGGACAAAATAGTACACCTATAATTGTAGAAACAACATCAACTTTAACAAAAAATGACTTTCTTAAGAAGTGCAAAACATATAATATCAAGCACAAGTCCAAAATTTGCGCTAAGCATTTAGGTTTCCGCACAAAAGAAGATACTCCTGTTTTTGTATCTGAAAATCTGACTGCAAAGTCTTCTCGGTTATATTTTCTTGGAAGAGAATTGGTAAAGACTAAATCCTACAAATTTTGCTGGACAGCTTACGGGAAAGTATACGTCAGAAAAGATGAGAACTCACGCGTGATTTTGGTTCATAACGAAACTCAAATACATAAACTACTACAAGAAATATGACTAAGCGTAGTTACCGTTTTTAATTACTTCGTATATCTAAATGCTTTACAAAACAGTAATTACCAAGCATTAGGACAAATGCCTACTTTTAATTACATTTCTTTTTGCATACAAGTACGTATTTACGAGTACTCACTGGTTATTAAGGTATATATACTTACATTGTACGTTAGCTTACGTAAATATGTCATTTTACTTACTAAAACAAGTTTAATACACAAGATTTCTGTAATGTACCAAATATTTATTTATACAATAAGTTATACTATACTTAACAAAGACATTGTTACTCGTATAAAATCCACCTGGTATGATTATGTTTATAAACTTATTAATTGTGAGTGGTTAAAATTAAAATTATGTTCTTATCATAATTATTGGTATCTACATCTACATTTATACAAATATTTACACGATAACATGCGCATATACTTTACACATACCTATACATACATTTACACAAAAAAAAATAACACAATATATACATTTACACATTCACATAATAAGCACTTAAAATTTTTAGTACTAATGTGTGCAAATATAAAAATGCATAGCTTCTTTGTTTATAAATCTAAAATCCTTCTAACTTTTACCATAAACGAGGCCAAGTATTCAGACAACGTTTTTATTATAGCAACGTCAAGCAGCTGTTAGGAGCAACAACGCTATTTATCGTCTGCGTTTTTTTTTAATTTAAAACTAAGTAAAATCGGTTCAGGGCAGTGTATGATTGATTTTCTCATGTGCAGTGACATCTAAGTAAACGAATCGTGATTGCAAAACAAATATTCGCAATTAGTTTCCTTGCAAAACTAATGAATTACGCTTCATATCGCCGGTGGAATAATAATTGTGGGTAGTGAAGTGCAAATTAAAACCATATTACCCCCTACAATTAACACAAGCAGGTGACATTTTATTGATGCAACACCCAATCGTTACATTCGTCTAATTTTGTATATCACAAGTGGTGTAGTAGAAATCGTTGCGAATTCAAGAAACACAAAGACCTCAAGTTCGAACCCGACCAACCGTCATATATTATTTTGTATTTTTCTTTTTTTTAAATCGGTGTTCTATTTTAAGAAAACGAATAACCAGAAGAGGTTTTCAACTCTATTCAAGCAGAATTTTTTTTTTTTTTTTGACTCCTGAAATATGAAATTCGAATGTTGCAAGGGATCAACAGAAGGAGGCACTAATGCCCTCATATGTATTAAATGCAAACTTAATTACCACCATCATTGTATTTTTCCAACTGACAAAAAAACAATTGCAACAGATACTAGAAAAACCTGGATATGCCCAACGTGTTCTTCAAAACAACCCCGGCAAGTCATTAATGATAATACACCGCTTCGACAATCGGCACGGACTCAGCCGCAATGTGACAAAGACAACGTTACAACACAACGTGGCGGCTCCAGCACTGTATCACCACCTACTCCTGCCCCTAGTAGCTATCCGCTCTCAGCTGAACTAATTAGAGATATTATTTCTACTGAGTTATCAAAATTAAAGGGAGAATTTACTTCTATTGTCCACAACATCTTGTCACAAGAACTAAAACCTATTAGGGATGAAATGGCCAGTATTACAGACTCACTATCATACTTAAATCAACAATATGATGACCTCACGAAGCGGATGGATAAAGTAGAACGGGAATCGAAAGCCATGGTCGGTACATCTTCAGAGCTCAAACAAGTCACGCAGTCTATCGAGAGCATTGAAATTTATCGCAACAATGCCGAGCAATGGTCAAGGCGCTCGAATATTGAGGTATATGGCATCCCCGAGAAGAAGAATGAAAACCTGTTTCATATACTGAAGACAATATCGGAGCGGGCTCAATTAGATATCAACCCAGCATCTGATATAGACTTTATTACACGAGTGTCGCCTAAAAATTTAGATAAAAAAATAACTAAACCAATTGTAATACGATTTTTAGGCCGCTACAAAAAGGACGATTTTCTATCGCGAGTCAAAAAGCTAAAACTAAAAGCTAGTGATATTGGTTATCAATCATGCGAAAGTCCTATTTATTTCAATGACCATTTGACGAGTTCAAATAAAGCACTTTTACAACGTGCCAAATCCATAGCCAAAGATAAGAATTACGCTTATGTCTGGGTAAAAAACTGTGCAATATTTGTCCGTCGAAACGATACGAGTCCAGTTGTACTTATATCTAATGACAAGGATTTAAACAAATTAAAATAAATGCAATATTGTATTATATTATAAAATCCGTTGTAATTTTTTACTTAGCTATATGTCGATTATATTTTTTATATTTAAATACATATTTTTTTACTTATCTTTTTGTAATATACTTGAATTTCGGGAGCTCAATTGGTCTTATCTTGATTTATATAACTCAGATGGTCTCTAATTATTATGTAATAACTATTGTTTTTTTAGTATATACCAACAGGAAATATTACACTAAAATTGAATTAATATTTCTTCATAATTTGATTTGTCTCCTTGAACCAATTTTGCACATAATTAATGAAAATTTGGTACTACATATATGCATTGAAATTTTGAACTTCAACAATGGCGTCATCGTTGTCTGACAATCTTTTGCTATATTATCAGAATGTCCGTGGTTTACGTACCAAGACCGATGCCTTCTATCGAAATCTGCTGTTATCAAATTATAATATTATTTGCTTAACTGAAACCTGGCTTTTGCCTGGTATCTATGATTCCGAAATATTTGACAGTCGATATAATGTGTATAGATGTGACCGGCCGTATGACATCAGAGGAGACAGTCTTGGTGGTGGGGCTTTAATTGCGGTCCAGCGTGATTTGCCCGTTATAAGCTCATCAACAATTTCTTTTAAAAATGTCTCCGCTGACGTACTTCAAGTAACTGTCGGGGTTACTCATCGCTTACATATATTTTGTGGATACTTCCCACAAGATCGTCACCATGCCGACACATTGGAGGAATTTTTTGACCTTACAACTGATTTGATATTAAGTCAGCCTGAGGATGAATACTTATTGCTAGGAGATTTTAACGTTCCGAATGCGCGATGGTCAGTTGATCATGACAGAAATCTGGTTAATTCCGCTTGTGATGAAAGAAAAATTAATACCTTGTACAATTTTCTATGTGCAACAAATTTCAGGCAGTATAATTATATTTCCAACAATCATGATAAGCAACTCGATCTTATTATGAGTGGAAACTCCTGTAACGTAAATCGTTGTAATAATCCTTTGACGGTAGAAGATGCTTATCATCCTGCTTTGGACATAAACCTTCAGGTAAGTGTAAAGAACCAAAATAAATTGAATCCTCGTGTAACAAAAATGTTCCATTCGGCCAACTATGATAAAATTAATGAACTACTCTCTAAAATTGATTGGCATCATGTTTTTCAATGTAATGATATTGATACATGTGTACAATATTTCTATGATATAATTAACGACATCATTGACAAACACGTTAAAGTAAAAAAACATAAATACGATAACCGCTTCCCTATATGGTACACTTTAGCTCTGATAAAAATTACAAAAGAAAAATTAAAATTTCATAAGAAATGGAAAATCTACGGTAGAAATCAAGACTATGATTCATTTCAATTACTCCGAGAACGGGAAAAACGTGTGCAATTGCTATGCTATGATTCTTATATTTCACGAGCTGAATCCAATATAAAACAAGACAGCCGCTTCTTCTGGTCTTACGTGAAGAATAAAAAAGGATCTAACAACATACCTGATACAATGTATCACAATGACATCAAGTCGACAAACCCGAATGAAATTTGTAATCTTTTTAATCATTGCTTTCATTCGGTATTTGAATCTGACTCCATTAACATACATGAACCCAACCTCCATTCATCTGTCTTTGGGACCTCATCAAACTCAAACTCGTCACTTGTGGGCTCTGTAGAATTTTCCGTAGAGGTTGTTGAGAAATACTTAAAGAAGTTAGATGTCAAAAAAGGCTCGGGGCCGGACGGAATCCCACCAGTATTTCTTAAAAACTGTTATAGGAATCTGGCATTTCCATTGTATTATCTTTTTAGCTTATCTATTAAGTCCGGAATAATGCCGCAAGTATGGAAGCAATCCTATATCTCTCCCGTATTTAAATCGGGCGATAAACATCGTATCAGTAATTATCGCCCTATCTCCAAACTAAACACAATTGCAAAATTCTTTGAAAAAATTATATTTGATTCTATTTATCCTCTTCTACGTCCTATGATTATAAATGAGCAACATGGTTTTGTTAATAAGAGATCAACTGAAAGTAATGTATGTGAATTTACTCATTTGATAACGTCTTGCATGGAGGAAGGTTTCCAAATGGATGCGATATATACGGATTACTCTAAGGCATTTGATAAAATAAGACATTCGGTTTTGATACATAAATTGGAAATGCTGGGTATTCATGGGGATCTCCTTCGTTGGATAACATCCTACCTCAGGGAGCGTAGTCAAGCAGTTACAATTAAAGGTCACTGCTCATCGTTCCTCCCCGTAACATCGGGCTTGCCACAAGGCTCACATCTTGCTCCGCTCTTATTCAATTTGTTTATTAATGACATACATTCAATATTTTATCAATCTAGTAACGTATTGTTATATGCAGACGATATGAAAATTTTCAGAAAAATTAAGTCAACTTCAGACTGTATTGAGCTGCAAGAAGACCTGACAAAATTCTATGTATATTGTAAAAATAACTTTTTGGAACTCAATGTTAAAAAATGTAACGTAATAAGTTTCTCACGGAGTTCGAATCCGATTAAATATGACTACAAATTTAACCACACATCTATAGAACGAGTTACAGTTATTAGAGATCTAGGAGTCTTGTTAGATTCCAAGTTGACGTTCAACGACCATGTCAACTGCATCGTAGGTAAAGCTTCCCGCATGCTTGGCTTTATCTTTATATCTGAACATTTCAAAAATAGCTCCACATTCATTCTTCTGTTTAACTCTTATGTGAGATCACATCTTGAGCGTTGCTCTGTTATTTGGAAGTCTCAGTATAAGAATCAGGTTAATAAGATATATAAAATTAATAAATAATTTATAAAACGTGTTAAATTTAGATTGAAAATTACATTATCATCAACAATTATGAGAAGTAGACGAATAATTACAGACCAAATATCTTTCTATAAATTATTAAATAATTATATCGACTCACCATTCCTTCTTGGACTGCTCCCGATTGAGATCCCGTCGTAAATTCCTGGTTTCATGTTCCTCTTTGTAAAATAAGTTATAGACGCAACATGTTTTTGTATCGCGTGACCACTAGAACAAGCGGCTGCGCCATCTAGATGGTTCAACTACCCACTAGGGAAATATAAAAGGAAATAAAGTAAATATTTCACGTTAGCTTTAATTATTATTTATTGAGTTTTTCTTTGTTTTGTTACTTATTATTCAACATGTGCTCTTAACCAGCACTTCTAATTTGTTCTTTTTAACGAATTGCATATCTATTAGTGGAAACTTCGTGAAAAATCTAAGTGCTTAATTATAATTGTAGCAAATTGTATGTTTCCCAAATAAAATAAAAAATAGGATAAACTCTTTCGGACCATTTGACATATTTTAATCAATTTTGTAATATTTAAATTATGTAATTTATGTGTAATATTGATTTGACTACTCTATCGAAATGGAACATCCTGTAATGGCGATGAGTATGAAATATAATAAATAAATACACAAATGTTATAACGCGTGTGTTGAAAATCAAGCGCAAACTACTTACAGGTATGTACGAGTACATATCTACATAACACAATGTGTGTGAGAATATCACAGATTAGGTAACACTGCCGGATTGTAGATGTTGACACGCACTGAGCTCGTCGGCAGGCGGCGGCGAGCGATCGGAGCCACGCGGTCTCTCGGACCAACACGGAGCCGCTTTATTGCAGTTACAATCATTTGTTTTCCATCTTGTTGCTCTACTTGAGTCCAACTTTAATCAGCCGGTAACAGTATCTAGTCCTTACTATGGCCGCTATACAACAAATATTGGGCGATATTTCATATTTCAAAGCTAATAGCAAATACGCAAACAACTCCATTTTTGGTGTGTTCAGGGTAGTTCAGGGTAGGTTTAAAAGTATAAAAAGTTATTCGATTTACCACAGGTATCAATATTTTTTCTAATATTTTCAGAACAACGTCTGCCGGGTCGGCTAGTAAGCTATTGTAAAGTCTATATGTGATGACGGGTAGGACACGCTGCGTGAGTTAACATTCCATTTTGTGGGCGGGACGAAATTAATTACTTTTTAAGGAAAATATCGAGCTAGGTATAGATACTAAGTATCCATTTTAATTATAAAATTTGCGTTTTATTTCCCCAGGGCGAAACCGCTGCTGGCACAATAAATTCGTGCAATAGTAATTTAATTGACAAGTTGAAATGAACAAGACGAGTCAGACCATCGTCGGTGACGGCGCGAGTCAGTCGACCTGCTCTCCGGCGCCCCGGTCTAGCAGTGCGCGCACCATGAGGCGACCGTCGAGGTAAACATTTTGTTAACAGTAAAATAAGTGCGGGTCATTGAGGCATCATTATATTTATATTGTTCATAGTTACCGATTAGTTTCGCAGACAATATTTGTTGTTTGTTTTGTAAGTTGTCGCGGACTGTGCTTCCTTTGCTTTATAGCTATGGGTGTACTCACTATTTTGTATGTCAATATTTCGAAATAAAAGTTATTTGAAATTACCTCAATATTTCTGTCTACAGAAGCTATCCGTTCAACACCATGACGCCCAGAATATCCTTGTGAATCTTCAAATCCCAGAATATTAAATATATATTATTATACTTTATTTTAAAAAGTTTTGAATCTTTTTATCCAGATATACTTCGTTCTTTATTGCGATAGGAAATCCGGTGAGGGATTTCCTTAATTGGTCCTAAGAAAATGGATAAAAATGTCTGCCCGGCAATGTCGAAGCTATAATAAACGCAGATAATATGTACATCTATTCATTCCAGATCTGACAGCGCGGAACGTGGGACCCACGGCGACGCAGAAAACAACGATCATGACAAAAAAACTATGGGTTTTGTGCAAAAAAAGGGGAAATTACAATTAATTAAGGAATATTTAGTTGATTATACCGAAAACTCTAATCTTCACGGTCTTAAATATATCGGAGAAAGAAAAAGAACGTCTGTCGAAAAGTAAGTTTTGAGCTACATACCTATATGAATCAAGGAATTCCGTTCTATTTGACCAGCAAAGCGACACGAGTGGCCTTCTCGAGCTACCAACCGAGTAAATCTGTGGTATATTTTAAGATCAGCACGAGGAAAGACTGACTTATTCCAATTGTCAATATTTTCAGGATATTTTGGCTGTTTATGTTCATCTGCTCTGTAGTACTGTGCTCTGGTTTGATTCGTAAAGTGTGGATAAAATGGAATGAAAGTCCGGTGATCGTGAGCTTCGCTGAAAATCCTACTCCAGTTTGGCAAGTAAGTAATGAAAGCGGGTAGGAATCATTTCACTATAAAAGGAATTATTGAAATTAAATTGATTGAAATATACGTACATGTTAGATAGACACCGCTGTAACAAACCGATGTAACTCGGTCTTCCAATCTAGTATTATCCAATTAGATATTTATGAATCTAATTGACTGTTTCTTTCAGATTCCATACCCAGCGGTGACTGTTTGCTTCGAAACTAAGGCGATGCAAACGCGATTTAATTTTACTAAATATTACCATCTTTATCTAAATGAGACAACAAACGCAAATCTTACAGAAGAAGAGTGAGTCAAAATTAATGTTTCAAAAATTTTGTTTTAGTCACTCAGGAGACTTAAATATTGGCAAACTCCATATTTTTCAGGAAACACTTGTTCGAAGACGTCTCAATGGTTTGCGATGACCACCTAGCTCCTCCTGCAGGCAGAAAATTCTCTATTGGAAATATAACCGTTGACAATATTAAAGAGGTGGGACAATTACACGTTAACAAGTCATATTTGTCCTCATAGATATAAATATAGGACAGTGTTATTGCTCTAGTCAAGGAAATGTTTTCGAAAATCAGCGAATATTCTGGGTGTCATGAAAATCAAAATCAAATAATTTATTTCGTTTTAGGAACTAAAGGTTCACTTAACGGAAGTCAAGTCATTAACAATCCCAACGCTCTACCTATATTAATATATAGGTAGAGATACCTATGTATATATATAATAATAGTATATAATAATATATATAATAATAGTAAATCATAAAAAAAGGAAAGAAAATTCTATGATAGAACCTAAGGTCTCGATGGACTTTGCCTAACAGTCATCAGCTTTATAAAACGACATAAACTTAAGACTATGTACGCCGTAAGAAAAATATGGTAAATCATTAATTTATACAAAGTAAAGAAAGAAAACCAAAACTGAGCCCTGCGGTACTCCCATCATAGCCAGTGATCCTAATGACTTACAATCATTTTAAGTATGGACTAAACTTGTGACAATGGGTCTATAGGAGGATGGTGGTTATTACATTTAAAGAACGCTTAACATACTGAGTTTAAATAACAAAGTTAACTTAATACAATAAACTTGTTCCTAATAAATGATATCTAGTTACTAATATCAAATATTGCTTTTATAGCTTTCTCCAAATATAACAGAAGTTTTTAAAGCATGCAAATGGAAGGACGTGCCGAGCAATACATGTGACGATTTGTTCTCCCCGATCCTTACTGAAGAAGGATTATGTTACACCTTCAACACTATGGGCGCCGAGGATCTATTTAGAGAAGACAAGTGAGTCAAACATTTTATTTGTAATTTTTAATAATTCTTACGAATAAAATGTTTACGTGCTAGTGTATTCTTTCTGTATCATTCAATTCTGTTCAAGCGGCTGGACTGAGATAGACGGACTTTGATAACTGATTCACTCAATGACTCACAGTTGGCGGCGTTGCTGTTGTCATTCAAAAAGGGATCGATCAAACTATTAAATATATAGGCATTACAATTGTGCCAAAGAAAAGTTATTCGATGAGCGTCTACCAACAGTTTATACCGACATATACTCGGCTAATACCGTCCAGTTCGTCGGAGACCGAGATTTGGTCGGTGCACAGTCTGTTCGCCAAGTTGGCTCATTGTCCACCTTCCACATCTGTAATGTTAACCGTGAAACAGTTTCTTTCATACCGCCAATCCGCAAAGCAGTACAGTACCTAGCTACCAGATTATCATATACTTTTACATTGGGCTAAAGTAATAAGTATGTCTGTATAAAATGTTACATATGTAATGTTAACGGAGTTGAACCGAAGCCAACTATAAGAATAAAAAAACTGCTCATATTTACTACAAGATTTTTATTGTATGTTTTTTTTTAAGTTTACATGCAGAATATAAGTATATGGAACACCGTGATAGTTCCAAATCATGGAGTTTAGAGACCGGCTACCCGCCTTCAGCTCCATTAGAGACTTATCCTCGTCGAGGTTTCGTAAGTATTATAGACCTATGATGTTAGAAGATAAACCTCGATCCCGGATAACTACCGGAACCATGCCGGGCTCGATACAATACTTGTATATATTACTGAACGGAGTGTTGACAACCATTTCAGGGCTATGGCGCCAAGGCTGGATTGATATTGCTTCTGCAGATAAAGGCAGAAGATCAAGACTATTTATGTAAGGGGCTGGTTCAGGGGTTCAAAGTGAGTGTGTAGTAATTTGCCTTGAATTTAGAAAATCCTGAAATATTTTTAATTGACTCAGTCAAGCCACTAATAATAATTGACTTCGAAATAAGGCAACTTAACGAATTACGTGCGGCTGCAGGCGGAGTTTAATGAGCAAGTCGAGTCAAATGTTAAAAATATACTTTATTTAATTAATAATATTACAATTACAAAAACCTAAAACTATGTGATGCTCACACGATGTGAGATATGAGAGTGCCTGAACACGTATCTGTTGTCCGCGGGGACTGTAT